>RQTK01001123.1:134262-154709 GCA_003991915.1 Elysia chlorotica
GAAGAAGAAGAAGAAGAAAAAGAAGAAGAAGAAGAAGAAGAAGAAGAGTTATAATACTGATAATATTTTGCATTTTTATAGCGCACTACTATGAACGATCATGTTCAATGAGCTTAACAATTTACAACATCGCAATTACCAACCATATAATTTTGATGCAGTTCAATATTACATTCATAAATTCACAAGGAGTCGTTAAAGATATTCAAAACATTCACAGGTTCAATTTCAGTCATCAAAAAGGCGTTTAAAAATTCATCTGGAATGTGTCTCCCTAATGTTTTTGAAAGGCTGTTCCAAAATTTGCGACCGAGATAGTGATAAGATCGCGGAACTGTTGATTTATAATTTCTATTTGGTACAACAAGTATGTTTGAAGATCTAAGCTGTCTAACAAATACATCAATCTTGAGACAGTCAGAAAGATACGTAGGTGCCTTCTGATTGAGGTAATTGTAGCAAATTATGCGCAATTTGTACAGTTTCTTATTTTAACAGACAGCCAACGTGGATGATGAATAACAGGGCTAAAACTAATCTGCTCGTTTTTTTTTTCATTTTCATAATAAGCCTTGCTGCGCTGTTTTGAACCATTTTTTGCGAGCGATTAATAGTGTCGTTAGGGAGAGACGCTACTAAAACGTTACAGTAATCAACTTTGGATAATATCAAAGATGTAACAAGGGTCTCTTAGTCGCGTCATCATTTTAACATGTTAGTATCCTTACAGTTTTCCTAATTTGAAAATGTAACTCATTACAGTGTTCAATAACATATGATGAAACTGACATAATTATTCGGATAAAAACATATTTATCATCTGATAATTATATTTGTCAAGACCTGCTTTTATCATTAAGGGTCAGACATGCCAATTTAAAACCGTCAGGAACAGTAAGAACAATTCAGAAACCGTTTCTTGACAGAAGTTGCCGAAAAAGGCAACTGGAAATCTTGCACACACTTTTAGCCACCACGGGGTCCTGACTTCTATCACAAGAGGATTATTGTGTTCAAATCTGAGAATTCAAATTCGCAAACTGGTCTTTTACAGAAGCTTCCAGAAAGGTAGCTGTAGCATCAAGGCAACGGGATTAATTTCTTTAATGCACCTTTAGCCATCTCGGATCCAGACTTCTGTCTCAAGAGGATTACGTAACGCATTATATACCAGTGCTGTGTATGGGAACCCGGGTCTTGGTATAAGCCCCTCGAAAAGGCTACCCTCCCTGGCCAAGCAAGACCATGTAAGCAGCAAGCCCCGTGAGCACATGATGCACGTGCGGCCCGAGTCCAGGCCCGCCACTCACCTTCTACTGATGCTCCTGCAGCTCATGCTCTCTGAAGGTACGTCAAAACTATAATATCACTGATAGGGTCGTAAGTACAACGCCGCAATATTTCGTATATCTTAAGATGAATAATAAGCTTACCACAATGTTGTACTTACAAAACCCTAGAGTTTTTAATGATACGTTTCTGTCTTTGTCGGATTTTGTCACCTACTGGTTGTGTCTGTCACGTCAGTATAATGTGACCGGCTGTGACAGGATACCTGGCATCCCCGCCCTATCTCTGTGCATCAGCAATGTTATTGTATAACCGTATATGAATCTCCTTGGTAGCGTAGAAGAGGTTATGCGTGGAGATACCTTACCTTTTTCCTATCAAACAAAAAGATTGTCGCTATCCTCCAATTTTTGGTAATTTTATATTCCATTTCATTCTTTTTAGCGTCTTCATCATTTACATACCTACCGTAGTCAGGACCACCCCTATTATCATCGTCTTTATCTTCAAACTGTTTTCACAACAAAATTATTATACATGTATAGGTTTTCATCATAATTGGCATTGCCATTTTCATCTTTCTAAATATTACCATTGTCATCTTAATATTTATCGTCATTAGTAGAACAAACTGTTTGCAACATCACTAGCCTCATAATTCCTAACAAAAAGTGCTTAACATAAATAGACTATTTATCAGATTGTTTTTTTTAAAGCAATAAGAAAACGTGATTTACGTTCTAATGAGTAATAATATTTATCAGATAAGATAAGATAATAATATAAGATAATCTTTTATTATCCCATAGGGAAACTTTTCTTGGTCATACATACATAAATGGTTTTAAGAAAAAAGCAATAAGAAAACGTGAGTTACGTTCTAATGAGTGATAAATTAAAACAAACTAAAACTGTGAAAGGACTGAAGCAATAGCATCAATGAATTGCAGGCTCAGAGCTACTATTGTCGCAGATCATCTCCCCCAATACTCATACTTCATGCTAAGCTCGATAGATCCCCCGTTTTGCTGGTCTACCCACAATTGCCAACATGTTACCTAGGATTACAGAGGTTTGTGTGGTTCTATTCAGCGTTACATGTAGAGTAGCTTATAAGAAGGATCACAAACTAACCAAGCGTGATCGCAAGAAAACCCCATGTTCTTTTTGTATGCTATTTATTGTTGGTCGCGTGCATTGATTACTTCACAGGTTAGGTGGTCACATTCTTAACAAAGACAAGTAGAATTAGCCAAGTGTACTCCTCTTGCTTCTTTCCTCTCCATCATCTTCCTTCTCGTCCGCGCCCTCATCCTCACCCCCTCTTCAATCCCTTTCTTCCTCTTCTCTCACTTCTTTCCACCATATTCATCATTGTTTCCTTTAGTATAGTTATCACAATTAGTTGTTTCTAATGATGAAACTCTTATTTCATTGTGTTTATAAAAAAAATACCCCCTTGGGCATATTTATTGATTGGATAATAATTGTGGTCAGTTACCAGTATTTATCACTCACTATTTTTTATGTAACTATAAAATAGCTAACTCTGCACATATTCTTGAGGACCATTAATATTAGAAATTTGATCTTTGCAAACAACAACAAAAAATCAACAACCCTCCCTAACTATTTTTTTTTGGTTCATTAATGTCCATCTGTGCTTGAAAAATTTGTGAGACGCCACAAAAATCTAAAAGCATCAGTTCGATACTGTGTCTTATTTCCTGCAGGCATTAATCTAATACCCAGATTGCTCGCACTGAGAAATAAAAACATAGGCAGAACTTGAGAATCACGTATCTTGCTAGCAACATCATCTTTATCAGGTACTGAAAATCCCATGCGGAAGCAATACTTCTGCCTGCTTAGATAAATAGATATCTCCTTGTTTGACGCTGGTGCTTCCGTCTTACGTTCCTAGCAGTCCTGTAGTTTTCTCAAAGTCCTTTCTTTAAGAATAGAAAAACAGCTTTTTCATCCTTACTTGGAGTTTCCATACATCCACAACAACCCATACACCACCCACTAAAACTGATTTTTCTCAGACACCGTTATACATTAGCCAGATTTTTTGTTTTTTTTTCAAAATGGAAATACTGGTGAGAAATTTCACTCAGCACAGTAATACCATTCCCGATGCCTCCTTAGAAATTAAAATTGCTAGCAAGTGCTATGAATGCAACGCACTTTTTTCAAAGTTAAACATGCAAACAACACAGGCGATCCTCAGGATTACCATCGACCGCATTTTAAATATGCTTAATATCAAAGGGTAGTAGCAGAAAAAAACGATATTTTTTGGTTAACTTAACTTTACGAAGGGACGGGTGTGTCATCTGTGTTCTAGTGATTATAGTCGATGTTTTTTTATTTGAATATACGCAGATAGGTTTTGCTTTAAAAAAGTATCGCTTGTTAGAGATATATAGGTTATGCCACAAGGAAATGGTTAGGAGCGTTCAAAATGTTTGCTTTAAAATTAGATAGAAACGGTATAATCATGTAGTTTCAGAAAGATAGATAGATAGATAGATAGATAGATAGATAGATAGATAGATAGATAGATAGATAGATAGATAGATAGATAGATAGATAGATAGATAGATAGATAGATAGATAGATAGATAGATAGATAGATAGATAGATAGATAGATAGATAGATAGATTTGATAGATGACGAAGGATGCCCTGTTAAAGAAAATTGGTGTTTCTTTCTTTCTATATCTTTTTCTTCAGCTAATGTTCTTTTTTATTCAATATTTATTGCATGCTTCCCATTTTATCAATAAAAATTGATAATGGATAGTATAAAAACTCGTATAGAGTTAGTAGAACACGCAATCATAATTTACATTTGCACGTTTAGGTATTGACGAAACTTAACCTAGGTCCCTGGAATGAATATGAAAACCTTTTGGGACAAATGTATTGGTCATTAAATCATCCTACATTTTCTTACCAACATCTGCCAAAATGCAAATGCGGAAGCTCCGCTTCACTAAAGCACGATTCATCTAAAGTGACAGCTCTCGGATGTTTTACCCATTGACAAAGCACGATTGGGGTCTAGACTCCCGAGACTTTCCTTCGCAGCAAGTGCCAAAAATGAGAAGGCTGCATTTAATAACCAGGCTAAAAACTTACGCTGAAATATTAAGATAATTATAGTTATAATGGTATCCTACTGCACATGATCCCACTTGAAACTAAGATAACGTTTTGATTTGCAGGAAATAAGAACACTGTTTCAATTGTTTAAAAAAAGCGTTCGCTAAAATATGCAAATGAAATATTTCAACATATCATCAAAATATAGCTTAACCGAGATTTCGCTTTTCTTGTTTGTTTGTTTTTTTATGGGCTGTTGGGTTTTGTTTAATTCATTTCATTTAAATTTGCTTCCTTTTGGGATTTTTAATGCCCTTCAGTAAGCGCTACTAAAATCTTGCGCTAGGGGATACCACGAAAGAAATCAAATGACTTTTTTCGGGCCTGAATACCCTCGTGGGTATGTTAATGACATTCACCGGGCGGTTCTACTACAACTGGATCAGGGTCCCAGTGAGTGGGAGCTGAAATTTGGGTCAGGCAACGTTGTCCACTCAAGTGAGAACTGTGTCTGGGCAACATCGTCTAACGATGATCGTTACAGTCATCATTTGGGACTAATCCCGCACAAATTGGATCAATAAGAGTGGGAGTTATCACCAGGGTACACGTACTGATGGACGTTAGCATTACTTGCTGATTAGGAAATGCTCACGACCCCAGGTGTGGCTCGTAATGGTTTAAACAAACCGACGGTTGGGTGTGCCAATTAAACGAGATAAGTCTAAGATTGGATTAGTTTGCTTTGTGCTACATAATCAGACTGTAACATTCGTTTACTGTTTAAGATAATAAGGAAGTAGTAAATATCTTTAGGGAATAAAAAAGTAACAAATAGGGAAAGTTTTAGTATTAGAAGAAAAATAAAAAAATAGGCTAAGGTTTGCATATGATCGTTGCTAATGAAACTTATATCTGTGTATGTATTGAAATAATATGTTTCACTACTGTTTTAGAGAGTCTTGCGATTTCACCAAGAACCAACGTTTAAAAAAGACAAGTTACACTGTGTAGGGCTTGAGGAACCATTCCAAATTATGAAGTTTGAAGAACCTAAAACAGCTTTTTCTATCAATATCTCTGTTTTATAAAAGCACAAGGAGCCTTTGAAATACAAACAAAGACATAACATATAGGGATAAGGGAAATAAAAAGTTAACTTACTTCACCAAGTTCGTACTCCTGGTGTAAAATAAGGTATGTTACATTATGAAAACAAACAGCTTCGCAGATTGAAATGCAACAAAAAAGGCAATAACGTAATTTTAAGAAGTGCGATTTTGCTAACAAAGAAAAAAAAAGTACCCTCTTTGTTAGAAGACTTTAAAATAATATTTAACAGGCAGAAACTTCACGGTGTGATCTTGTAGCAGATATAAGAATTTGTTTTCCGTTCGCCCACTTTATGATCTCTTTTAAATACAAGAATAGCAAGCACAATCTAGCATTACTCAATCCTCCTGATTAATGAGCTAGCGTGAACCTAAATTAGGGTAAATGGGACATACGTACAACATGATCGTGAGCTTACGACTCGACTTAATATAATTATGCGTATAAGAATACTTACGACGAGCAGTAAGTTACCCCAGCATTGCACTTACGACACCATGTTCTAAATGCGTTATTTTAACTGTTGGTGGACTCACATTCCCAATAACATTGATATCATTTACATTAACGTCTAAGAACCTTTTTTAAAAAAGCATAGATATATTGTTAAAAAGGGGGAATTAGCAAACAGTATGGCTTTTTTTGGACTTACGAATATAACACGTTTGTTTACAATAAATACTATTAAGGCAAAATAAATAACTGATGATGATTCCCTGAAAATATGATCTATGCTAACGTGTTTAGTCAAATAGTAAGACAAAGTCGTGTCCTACTTAAGATCATGGTTACCTTTGAAATAGGAAAGAGAATAATTTGTTACAAAGAGGGATAGTAACACATAATAAATATAATCTTCCAATTCTATCTTTTGACGTCAATTAGTCTTGATCGACCTAAGGATACAAAATAATACCTTTAATACCTATAAAGAGCAGAACCGTTTCTCTTTCCAGTTCCTACGCTTAAGCCTCGTAAAGAATTTCCTTGAGTGAGTTAAAAAGATGCCTCTTTTTAAATTAACAACTTGTAGCTAATTATTTTATGGCATACCTGGATTATACAAGCTGTACTTGTAAAAAACGACGCTAGTGTACGCTATCTTTCGACAGGTGCCGCTCATTCTGATGCTCTTCTCCTTTTTATGTATTTCGTATCGGGGTTGTTGTGGTAGGATGTGAGAGATTTGCGAGTTGATAAAGTGGAGTAGGAGTAGGAGTGCAAGGATAACGGTGTTACCGTCTCTAAATCTGAATTTTGAGTGTAGGTTCCAGAAATTAAGAAGCGCCGCAGTGGCGTGGAATGGTTGGTTATAGAGTTTTACATCTTTTTTCTTTCACCTTTTTCTTAAATTGTAATATTTTTCTAATTTTGTTTATTTTCTTGTTGATGTTTTATTGTTACTGTTGTTGTTGTTGTTATGGTTGTTGTTGTTGGTGGTGGTGGTGGTGGTGGTGGCGGTGGTGTGTTATTGTTGTTTTTAAAACTATCGTTCAATAAATTGCCTCTTAATGACCACTAGTCGCATTAGTTGCAGGTGGTGGAATCCACCGATACATGCTTGGTTAGATCGATAGGCTACACGGAGATAAGCCAGGCAAGACCGTACAGTTCCTAGCGGCAATAATTACCGATGATGAAATGCGTGATGGAACCAGGTGCTACCAATTACTGGACTGGACAGGCGGAAGTCTGAGTCTGGCAGGTTCCCCTCACGCGAGTCCCGGGTCTGGGGTACTACAGCTGGTAGGGGCTACAACCCCCAGCTCGGCACGTCACACACGATGGCTGTAATGAAAAACAAGCAATAATCTGTGCAAACACATGCATCATGGCAGAGAAGAGAGACACGTGAGAATTTGGTTAGGGCTTAACTGGCATGATAATTGATCACAGTTTGCAAGCAGGTGGGTAAATGATTTCATATAAAAATAGTTAAATAGATAAGCATTGCTTTGATATAAAGCGTTAAACTTCTTAACGATGCAACGGGCAGACATTGGCGCAGATTATGAAGTTGAAATTGAATTTATAAAGATATTTCAGGGTGAAAGATAACCGTGATCAGACGACACATGATAGAAACCATTTGATGCATATAATTGTGGTTTGAAGATGCATCGCTGCATACTCAAACAGAGGGCAATGGAGGTAGTTAAAAAGCACATGATAAGACTTTCAGAAATCGGAGATTAAATTAAGATACCGTATTTTTTACACATTATCTAACATTGAAAAGGTAAATAGATAAGCCGTAGTATTATATTACTGTAGAATTAAATAAAGATAAAGCAGATCTTTATAATTGAGGTAGGAAATTAAAAAGTCGTCCTTTATTTTACATCCTATAATCGTCCATAACATTGTGACCGTTATGGTGGTCGGCCTGTTTTCTACAGAAATAGCTCTTTTGCACTGGATTATTAAGAAAAAGCAATGCTGGATCCAGCTGCAGACTGGTTTGATATTACTGTAATAAGAAGTAAAACTTTCCCCCAAAGATTTTTTATTATTTTTTATAATGGTTTTACTTTGTTATTCAACATAATAAAGTTGTATGACATTGTAAGTCCCTTTTTCCAAAATTGCTTCACCAGAATAACAGAACAGAACAGAATAACGGACACTTAATAATAGAATAATTAGTCTTAAAACAGATGCTTAGGTTACTTTTCATAAAATCTGATTTGATATATAATCATAAAAATACTAATCCCCGCAAAATATATTGATTCGCCAAGATACTGCTAAGTATTAAAATTTATAACAAAAATGTTTCCTCTGATTCTTAGGACTTTAAAAAGAACGAAATTTACGAACCTTCGTCTGCTATAAGGTTGACCCTCCATCGCCTAAAGCAATATTGCGTAACAATATACTTTTATTTCTAAATGAGAATCAGAACAGAGTGCTAGATCTGATGGGAATCAGAGAAAGAGTGTGGGAAAAGACTAAAGACTTGCCCAATCTTAATGCGATGCGTTTCTGGTGGTGGGAAAGGCTGTCAATTTTTTGACGGGTAATAGTATTATCTCCCTTGTCCACTCTGAATCTCTTTTTCTTTTTAATGGTCTGGCCCTATCTGTTAATCTGCTCTGTCTTATTTTTTTTTGCACTTTGAATTTCAAGAAAATTTAGACGATACCATTTCTTTTGTTCTAGAAATCGTCAAGATATGAGTTTACGTCAACTTTTATTATTAGTATGAGTATAAAGATGCCACCGTTGGCTTACTTTTTCATACCCATCTTCTTCAGAGTGAGTTGCTTATGAGCACCAAAATCGATACATGTTTACTTTCTTCCAGTTTCAGAGATCAACATCATGTCGCACTAAATTTTAAAACAAACGTATGCATATTGTATTTTCTTTAATTTTAAAATGGCCGTATATTAAAACAATGTTTGATCTATTGAGACCTGAAGTCAACCGAGTGCAGAAGTATTGGCGCAAAAACTTAAAATGTGTAAACTGCATGATTAAGAAAGATTTAAATAAACTTCGGTATTTAAGGAAATATGAGCTAGATGTTTATAATGTAAAGCACTGATTATAGCTTCTCTCCTAGTAAAACAGCATTGAAGCCACTATAATTTTCTTTGTTATTTACGAAAAATATCTGTCAGTTAATCCTACTGTTTGAAGGTGCAATACTCTCTCAGTCTGCTCAATTTTTTTATTTGCATGGCGACACTAGACAGTAAAAGATGAAAGCAGATCTAAGACTGAAAGGGTATGCCGTTACCCTTGCCACGGTATATCTATTTCTGTTGCCTCTCGTGGGAATCATTTAGCGGCGTACGGCCTTTCCGTTTCTTCAAGAGAGATATTGCTAGTCATTGCTAATCGAAGTGGAGGTCTTCCCCGCTTTGATAATCGATTGTGGCGGGACACTCAGACCTCCTCAAATACTAGCATCAGCAGAGGACGATCAACAACTCTTTTCGTTTTGGTTTTGGTTTTCTTTTGTTTAAAGGCGCTTTTTTTTTACTCTAAAAGAAAAAAAGTTTCCATGAAATGGGATTTTATTTGTTTTTATATCTTCTAAAATGCTACAGAGTTTGTTGTTCTTTTTCGTTGGTTTATTTTGCCCTCCGTCAGCATAGCTAGTGTATCGGTAAGTGTATATCTGGATAACAAGGCGTCCAAATATACATAAACTTGCAGCAAGAACAAAAGTGAGCTATTGTTTTGAACATCTTCGCATCGCGCTGCGCATCTATTATTTAGAAACAATAGATATCATTATTAATATCCACCATTTATGACTTTTTCAAAAATAACTCAAAATAGTGCTCACATAGATGGGACAGTTTTTTTTACAGTGTAGGCTGACTGTGTGGGCTGAAAAAATTAATACTCTCTAAGAGTATTACTATTACTATATCTATGTTTAGAATTAAAGGAAATAAAATCACTTTTATCATTGGTGTGCTAAAATCTTTTCACTTCTTTAAATCCAGTGACTTGGCCTTCTGTTTTTGACGCCTTGCTGGATAATAATAACATGTTAAAAATAGCTCAAGAAAGGGTATGAAAGTTCATGTAAGTTTCATAGGAACCATTTTAGATTTACTGTAGGCGTAGATTTTGACTCTTTTTATACCGAATTATAAAAGAGAACATGATCGGTTTCAGTCAAAGATACTTCCTATTAGTTTTCTTGTTGTTGCTTTTTTTCTGGTTTTTTGTTTTGTTTTTTGTTTTGTTTTGTTTTTATAAATGTTTAGATAATGGGTCCGGCCTCTTTCTAAAAAAATCAGGTGATGCTTGTAAGCCAGCTCGTGCACAAAGGTATATTAAAATAGGTCTATGATTTAGCCAAATCAGCAGATTGGTTACAAAAAATATTACAACTATCACGTGATTTTGTTTACGTTTTTTAGAAGAAGAGGTCAGCTTATTTGGATCATCAAATTTAATCATAATTATTTCAAAAACATGTTTTCCATAGGACTTAACGAAAATAGGGCATTCCTTATCATGATGCATACTTTAGGTAATTATTTGGGAAGGGTAAATTCCTCTCAATTGCTCTTCTGTTTGTATGGTTTGTGCTCTAGTTTTCTAAATCTACTTCTAGTAGAGATAATGCGTTTGAAACGTTTGCGTGCGTCACACTAATTATCTTTCTATTCAGAATTTAACACAGTTTTCTGTGAAATATATCCCCGCACGTTCCTAAACAAAAGATTTTCGCATGCCATTAGTCTAGTTTTTCACTTCCCTTTTCTATTTCCGTGTCAAAACTATTTCGTACCAATGCCAAGTTTAGTTAATTTCATTAACCTTTTTCTTTCGAAACAAAGGTTATAATTGTTCTTAATAATTATTGCAAGTCTTTCGGGATTAACTTTTGTTTGCACACCAAGATACGATGAGAATAGACATGCACACGAAGCTTTACGTGCCCCTTCCTGAGCTAGAGAAAACGGTAGCCTTCATTGCCCAGGCTTGGATCAGAATTTGAAGAGAGTGTCGGAGAACGAGAAGAAGAAGAAGAAGAAGAAGAAGTGTCATTAGAATGCTTAGCTTGTTTTCCAAGATCCTAGTGCAATAAAAAGGCTCTATAACATTCTCATCTAAATAAAAGTAAGACTTTAAACGGGGTACATGATTCAGTTTGTTAGGCTTTTAAAGAAGACAAAAGCAAGCAATAAGAGGCAGACCAATGAGGGATATGATAAGACACTTTTGCTTTACGCTGTTCAACCCATTTAGAAACTTCAAATATAAATGTTGTTTTTTTTTTTTATAAGTTACCTCCATTTAGGTTGCATCCAAATATTGTAAATAGATTGAATGTGCTTGTTAAATTCCCTGTGTGCACTATTTACATTCCTGGGGAAATAAGTACAGCACTATTATAAGCTTACGACTCGTTTTAAGGTAGAAGAATAAGCAGCATACGCTGAGTTATGGCGACGTTGTACTTACTACCGCTGGTGTGTTGGTTTATCTTGTAGGCTGAAGTGTTATGCGAGCTAAATACTGACCAGTGAGTACAGTGCTCGCCCTTTGTGTTTGTTAAAGATGTCATTTATAAAAACAAATCTTTACCTCCGTTCATGTCACTTGTAAGGTTATTTGACTATCAAAGAGAATTCTAGTCTAATTATTGAGTAGTACTACAAAGGAACTTTAAATTACTGGTAAATACAACGTAAAGACAAGCCTTTTAAACATTTCAACATACTTTATTATCCTTGTTGGGCTTTCGAGATGGTGTACCCTGTTCAGAAATACCCAACATGGGAGCACTTGAAAAGGTTGGTATCTTTCTGGCAAGATGGTGGTACATGCAATAAAACAGTGAAGACTAAAAACAATCACGACCAAGGTAGTACTTCTTAAATGCCGAAACCCGTCGAAACCCATCTGATTGAAATGAAATCTGGCAACATCAGACTAAACTCCTGAAGAACATATTTTCGAAACTTGTTACAACAGTATTTTATATGAGTCAGCGTATAGACTATATCGTGGACGGGATCACAAGATTGGTGTCCGATAATTATACGTGCTGCCACACAGACACCATGCGAGGATGCCAGGACTCCTGTCTCATTTGGTCAAACTATACTGACACTGACCCACCAGTAAGTGGAAGAGCGTTGGTCTCCAGATCGGGAGGTTCGTGGTTTGGATCCCACGATTGGTCAACCCCATCTATTAAAACTTTGTCCAATTTCGTCACTTGGCATTACATAAAATTTTCTTGGGGCCCGTCTACAAAAAAACCTATATAGCGCTGACGTTGGACGTTAAACAAACTCAACTCGACACACCAGAAGGGGGACGAAGCCAGAGAAATTGATTTATCCAACCGCGGGATCCACATCCCGAGTGGGGGCTCAACGCCACACTACCTCTACTCCCCCATCTCTCTCCCCCACATACACACACCCACTTTTCTCCACCACCGCCAATTTTCCAGTGGAACATGCACTGCAAAGTAAAAAAAAAAAAAAGATAAAGATTGGAGGTTGTAGGTACACTCATAAATCAAATAAGGTAAATTATGAACGTACTTTAAAATTCGACAATAAATAACAAAGCGGCTTTAAGAGTTATGAGAAATATGTTTGCGGGGGGGGGGGGGGATTAAAACAACAACAAAAAAAGATTGAGAACTTCCCTGTAAAATCGCCAGGACAATTTTTTTTTAATGTCAACGATTTTTTCTTTAATGGCTTATGCATGAAAATGCAAGGTACAAAACGTTTTAAAGTTTGAAATAATCTCTCTCGTTTTCCAATAGTTAAAGAAAAAAAATGGAAATACTCCACAGTGATATAAAGGATTATGAAAGATAATAATTATAGCTTTTAATTTGTGAAAGCTCACATACAATCTAATCGTAACCTTTATCATATTCATCGATTTTTCTAATATAATTGTATAAATCTATTTACTTAAAAAATTAATTATATATGACAATTAGAAACGAAATGTGTGTATTTTTTACGATAGTGTTGTTTTTTTAATCAAAATTTCAAAACATACCAAACATAAAATTTTAAAAGAGCAATAATATTTATTACTTGTTACTTTTACAGTTAACCGGGCCTCATGTCATTATCACGATAAAATATGTGTTTAACTACTTCCACCAAACAACAATTTACAGTCTTCTTTCTATTTCTGAAATATATTCACTCAAGTTTTCACGGCTTTCGAATGCTCTGTTTGTTTTTGGTATTTATTTTCCTTTTGTGTTGGCCTAGCTTTTTCCCTTGTGTTTTGACGCTAAAGTGGTTTTCAAACATTCTGTTAAGTGAACAAAATGTGTGTCAGTAGTTAAGAGCATGTATACAAGCCAGCACACACTGCGCATTGAAACTTTGGTCGAGGCATCCTATTTGTTGATTCAGTGGATACCAGATCAACACTGACCAGTGGAGACAAGGATTGGTGATCGCTCTTTCCAAAACGTGAAACAAGCTTCTGAAAACGATAATGTGAAAACATATATTTAAAATACAGACCCGTGCGTTAATTTCAGAATAACATTTTGCGCAAATGAATACTTTATATTTAACAAACTAATTTGGGAAAGATATGTGATCAGGTTATGTCTTGGAATTATCTCTCTTATTTTTGGTCCTGTAATCAAAAGCCGGGAAACGATGCTGTTTTTAAAAATGAATGTATACATGTATATAATAACTTTTATATATAATTATTTATAGATACCGGTATGCATTTTGTTAAGAAAAAATACGATATTTTGTAGGAATAAAGGAAACTGCTCAATGAGTTTTGAGAGCTACAACAACAGCTACCCGTAAGAACAGTGTGTGTAGGAATAAAAACCAAAGTTTTGTCATCGCCATTATATAAAAATTCTCCTTCATAAATGTATGTATGTGTGTATGTATGTATGTATGTATGTATGTATGTATGTATGTATGTATGTATGTATGTATGTATGTATGTATGTATGTATGTATGTATGTATGTATGTATGTATGTATGTATGTATGTATGTATGTATGTATGTATGTATGTATGTATGTATGTATGTCCATATGTATGTACAAAGAGAGAGAGATGCAATATAGGCTATATTCAGAGACTTGTGTATTGCTTCGAATATAGCGGAAAATGTCACTGTCAATTTTCTCTACATAGCACAGTCCAAGCTTCGTAAATACTTGTTTTGAAGTGCACAAGTTCACCCACAAAATAGTTCATGATTTCGAAGTACCATACCATCGTCATGCGTTTAATATTATGATATACAAAAGATTATATGTGTTTATAGACCCCTTTCGGAGCCGAAAAAATCAATGTGTCTAGTCGGTGACTTTCTCGTATACTCAAAAGCAAAAGTAGTGTTTACCGAGTATCCATTTTTTCCTAGATATAACTTTTATCTATGTGCTGCTGTCTTTTCCTTCCTAAGTGTAGGCTTTTCTGTTTCTCGCTTTTTCCCTTTTATTGCCGTGAATGCCGTGTTTATTTCTCTTTCTCGGTGGCTCTTTCCTTCCCTCGCACCCATTCTCTCTCACTCTCTCTATCTTGTCTATCTGTATAATTATGTTTCTATCACTCTCTTATTTTCCCCTCTTTCCTTCTATCTTTATCTGTCTCTCTGTCTGTCTGCCTGTCTGCCTGTCTGTGTGTCTTTCTCTCTCTTTCTCTCTCTCTCTCTCTCTCTCTCTCTCTCTCTCTCTCTCTCTCTCTCTCTCTCTTCTCTCTCTCTCTCTCTCTCTCTCTCTCTCTCTCTCTCTCTCTCTCTCTCTCTCTCTCTCTCTCTCTCTCTCTCTCTTTCTTCTCTCTCTCTCTCTATTCTCTCTCTCCTCCTCTCTCTCTTTCTCTTTTCTGTCCCTCTCTCTCTGTAAATGTCTTCCACTTTATCGATCTGAAAATATAATAATGTATCAATCCCAGTATTGTTCTATCTCTCTTGCACTCCCGTTTCCTCTTTCCCTTCACTCAACTGGTTATATTTTCCATTGTATATTGCAATGTATCTTTAACTTGCATCCTTTTTTCTCTCCCTCTCTCTGTGTACCTCTCTCTCTCATCCTCTATATCTCTATCCCTCTCCCTCTCTCTGTGTACCTCACACTCTCTCTGTGTACCTCTCTCTCTCTCTTTCTCTCTCTCTCTGTCTCTTTCTCTCTCTTTTTCTTTTTTTCTTTAGTATAATCTTTATCTTGTGCTATCTATTGATCTATTTAACTATATATCTATGTCTCCATCTGTAGTGTTATCAGTTTTGCAGTTTTTAATTTAATTTTCATAAAACTGAAATTCGTTAAAACCTTCATTATTGGTTACACCTACATCTATTTTATAGACAAAAAACTGTAATTGCACTTTTTGTGCATAGGTATTGTCTCAACTCGTTTCTATAACTGTAACATGAAGATAGCATCTATTGCTTTGTTTGTTGTCCTCAAGTACTCTTCAATATAGCGTTTTAGAAATTCAGATTATTTTACACGTTTTAAACACGTTTAACAGTTGGACTACATAATAAGAATGTTTATGTACCAATGCACCCTATTTCAATACTTTCATTCTGAGGTGTTCCATTGGTTCTACCATTGCCTTGGTTCATGTTAAGTACTCCAGTTCAGTGACACCCGTTTCAATCAAAATAAAATATTAGATTACCAAAGCACCTAAAGTTATGTGATTCATGGAAACCCTTATACTCAAAAAAACTTTGTCTCCAGGTTCGTCTGGCTTCTTTGATATTACTTTTAACTTCTTTATTTCCTTGGTTGTTTATTTTTTCTTTTCATTCCGTTCATGTTGGGTGCAACAACAATTCAGAAACAATTTACATGAACCCAAGTAAAATATAGGTTACCCAATATTCTTGATTATTGTAAGTTTTAAGAAAAAAGGCTATTAGAGATGTTTAAATTGCATCGCTCGTGGCACTTATGATACCAGGCGAAATGTATGACTAATGCCCCTGGTCTTTCTTCAAAAAAGATAACAAAAGGATGGAGGAATAAGAGTAAAACACCCGGGAGAGAAGGACAGTTGGATAAAAATGTATTTTCCAAATTCTGTTTATATTACGCATATTTTTTTTGTGATTTTGTTTTGTTTTGTTTTTTGTGATTTTGTTTTTGTTTTGTTTTTTTTTTGCCTTTTTTAAATCAGCCTCCCACAAGCTTTTATTTTATTGGCTGAAAAATATATTATTGTTTTTTCACAGCAAGAATGCATTTCTGTCAAGATAGGTGTCCTTGCTCTGAGAAAATTGCTGAAGCTTTCCCTAATGCGTTAAGACAGCTTTCCTCATATTTCTTAGCCTGTTGTGCTGAGCAGGATCATACGAATTAAAATAAGACCTCGAGGGGCCTGGAATAAAAAAAAAACTTCAGAAATAGGAAAATAAATATGCCGACAATGGGAAATATCGGAGACGCTAAAAAGCTGCCATCGCAATAACATGGAATGATGGACATGGAAAACCGTTGATTTAATGATTTTGAGACTGCGTGTATGCAGCCTCCTCTGCCCTTCCTGGGATCTTTGTTCGGATGATGTTCAACGGCCACGAGTATTTCACAAGCGCCAATGGCATATCATTTGCCAAAGGCCATCTTCAATTTGATTCAACTTGCTTGGGTGTAATTTAAACTGATAGTTTTCTTATTTAGAGATTTCGCAACCTACATTTTCAATCTTTTCATTTTTGTTTTTTAAATATTAACGGAAGCCGAAAGAATGTTTTTTCATTTTATTTCAAAGCTATCGCTATTTAATTGCATAACCTATTTCAGTAGCTAAATTCCATTGTTTTCTTATTTTTTGCAGTCCACCCCCCCCCCCCCCCCCCCCCACAAATGTTATAATTTTGGTATTATAATTAAAATCACAGAAAAATGCTAATAATAATTCTGAAATGCATGGTGTAGAACCTAATTTTATTATGGATAAATATTATTATTTTTCATGCATATTGAAACAGCAAATGAATCTTTCCTATTAACCTAAAACATGGATAAAAATAAAAATAAAATGCTTAATTCGATTTTTTTTACTTAATTATATCGATATGAGCAAAACATGGATAAAAATAAAAATAAAATGCTTAATTCGATTTTTTTTACTTAATTATATCGATATGAGCAAAAGCTCCAATAATTCTTTACCGTCCTCCTCATATTTAAACTTGTTCTTCTACCATCGTTCACTTTCGACACGAGATTTCATGGCGGTGGGGAGATAAATGGCTTCCAGATATCATCTCAACTTGGAGTGTGCAGGAATGATCGACACTTTTTTAAGAGGGTCGATTATGCAGGCTGCGTAGTACCATCAGCCCAAGAATAGTTTTAATTTTTATCACTGTAACCACCCGAGTAAAATATTTGCTGTGAGATTGGTTGAACTGATGCGTTCCGTTGCGTTTTGTACATAGACATTTTTTTCATTTTACAAGTGAAAGTGCCTGAGGGGTTTTCAATTATTATGCTTGATGTATTCCTCAGAAATTGGTATGTTTTTCAGTAGCTTTGCTGATTAGATGACCAACACCATCATCTTGTTTTATCAATAAAATCTGTATGCCGCACTAGAACTTATTGATGGAGGGAATTTTCAAATCTAGTGCCAACGCTTGGAAAAAAAATTTTCGCCGAATGCTTAATTAGTTTTACGTGTTGTTAATTAAATATTAGAGTTGTTTGTTATCTAAATGCATGTGTATGTCTGCCTCTCCCATGATGTCTGAACAATGTGAACACTTGATTGAGGTGTGTAACAGTTTAAAATTAATGCACTTTATTTGTTGGTTGGATACTAATTACCTCCAAAAATGACTGGTGTTTTAACCGAAATTTACAAAACACAGGAGATTTATTTGGATCTCTGTCCTCAGTGTCTCTATTATGTGAGTTACCATTTTACAAAGTTGCCTGATGCTCGTTTAAAAACTGTCTTGTTGTTGTTGTTGTTGTTGTTGTTGTTGTTGTTGTTGTTGTTGTTGTTTTTGTTGTTGTTGTTGTTGTTGTTTTCTTTCGTTTTTTACAGTATTTTTGTTTTTGGTACTTAAATGATGTTTTTTCTTTTCTGAGAAGATATTAAGCAAAGGCAAACGATTTTGCACAAAAATATAGACTGATTAATTATTCAGAGAGAGAGTAAACGTTACTTTCCACACGTAGTTTCGAACCGTTTTCTTTGACATTCTTGTTTATTCAGGCTTCTCTGTGGGAGGAAATGTAAACAGAGACACGGATTGATAGCTTCTAAATAGCATCTCAGGAATTCAGATAGATCCGATATACTGCAGTTTGCTCTTGTTTTATAAAAAATAATTCTAAAGCAATTAATTTGCAATAAGGTTCCAATGAAACGCTAGATACGGTATTATATTTCTAATAATTTTGCGATAAACCTTGAAATTATTTAAAAAACCTACTAATGAGTTTCTTGATTGATAGCTAACAAAACAGCTTATCAAATAGAAATCCTCGTTTCTCTGGTTGATCTTGATGTGCTAAAGTTTATGCGATTTATATTGATAAAATCGCCAAGTTCTCCTCTTCTATCGGGGTTCATCATATTCAAAGGAAAAAAAATTCAAAAGTGTAAACATTTGGGAAAAGACCATAGTTTAGAGAGAGAGAGAGAGAGAGAGAGAGAGAGAGAGAGAGAGAGAGTTTATGTTCGTGTCATCAAATGAATAGCCAACCACCATTAAAGGTTGAAATATATCATGTATTGCTTGTTTATAAACAATGACAGAGACTGTTTTTTTTTCTTTATTATAATAAATAATTGGGTCAGATAAATAGTCTGACATATCATCATAAGCAAGTTAATGTATTGGCTATTACTCCTCAAGTCGACCTAAATCCATTGATTCGCCATTAATTTTTGTCCTGCGTAACATAAGCACAAAGGTCTAAAAAATATTCATCTGTATATGAGAATTATTGCATAATTGAGGCTTCCAAAACAACAGGCAGTCACCGAAGGAGACAAACATACTCATTTAAAGTCATAGTGGACTGTAGTTAACATTAAATTATTATACACATGTAGGTCAGTTTATATTGTTGCTGAACAAATAAATTGATAAGTGATAGATATGTTCACCTTCTTTCTTGAAAATATCTTCGCTGACAATTAGGTGGCTTGGTCTGTATAATACAAAGAGGTATCGATTGCAATACAAGATCACGACTTTTTTTAAATCTCTCTCTTTCGCTCTCTCTCTGTAATTGTCTTCCACTTTATCTATCTGAAGATATAATTATGTATCAATTTCAGTATCGTTCTATCTCTTTTTCACTCCCCTTTCCTATTTCCCTTCACTCAACTTTTCCAATGTATAATATTGCAATGTATCTTAAACTTGCATCCTTTTTACTTTGCCTTTTGGTTAGATTATCCGCCTATTTGTTTCTGTGCTTTGCTTTTCAAATTGAAAATTCCACGGTTGAAAAGAGAATATTACTCTGCATTGTTTCCTCCTACCTAGCATCCCTCACCAATCTCAAGTATTCGCCTAAATATACGCATGCAACATGTAAGTGTCTCTCATCTCAATGAATCTTTTCCTTCCATCACCCACCTTTTGTTTATCGGTCTTTGTAGTTATCAAATTTGCTCTAACATCAGCACCACCATGCTCTCTTAGTTGTGAAAATATGATATTTTTATTAGCACGCAATCACATACAAAGAAAGACAATATAAAATGTTAAACAACGTTAACACGAAAAAGGTCCAACAAATACGTAAAGAAACACAAGTCACAGTTCACATAGAAGTCCGCGTCGTCCACAATTCAATTACTACCAAAAAAAAATGTCACCTTATTTTCCTAACATAAAAAGGTACAATGATGTTGTCTATTAATATTTTCCTTCAAGACTTGATTGTTCTCGTTCAGAACGTTAATGAACTTGGATGAGTCTTCCTAAATTGAGTAGGATTTTCCACAGCGCTGTGTGTTATTTCTTTCTTCTCTGGTTGAGAATTGCATCGAAGCACCATCCCCCCATTCATTTCCCAGACAAACCCCATTTACGCTAAAAACTTAGAAGTGACGGATTATAAAGACGCAAAGGTCACTAGCTAAGTACCAGGAAATCATTTTTTTTTTTTTTTAACGTTTAAAAAGATAATCGTTAGTAATCTTTTTTGAACTCGAAAGGGGGGAGGGGGGAGGGTGGGAGGAGTTGAAAATGATTGAAAAAAAAGCAACAGAAAAAAAATACCTGTTCAAATTTTTTTATAACGTAAGACATTTTCTTTTAATACCTTCAGCATAATATGTCTGTCCCGCTTTCGTCTGTGTGTCGTTCAGACAGTGACAGCCTCTGTCCGTACCTTCCGCCTCCAGCGCCGTTTTTTTACCTATGCCATCCATTTCACCGCATCTACCGTTTCCCTGTCTGTCTATCTATATCTCTCTTTGTCTCTCTCCCTCTCTCTGTGTACCTCTCT
>RQTK01001124.1:9875-12375 GCA_003991915.1 Elysia chlorotica
AGTCGCAATAAGCTCTTCAGGAAGGGGGGGGGGTAAGAGAAATATATGGGGGTATACACTGGGGAGATAAGAGCAATGCGTGGGGAGATACATAGGGATACAAGAGAGATGTATGGGGGTTACACGGGGTTGGTCAACAGCCGCCACAAGCTCTTCAGAAAACCTGGGGATACACGGGGATACAAAAGAGATGTATGTGGATATACGGGGAGACAAGAGAAATGTATGGGGGGATACACTGGGAGACAAGAGAGATGTATGGGGGGATACACGGGGTTGGTCGGCAGCCGCCACAAGCTCTTTAGGAAGCCTGGGGGATACACGAGGATACAAAACAGATGTATGGGGAGATACACGGGGAGACAAGAGAGATGTCTGGGGAGATGCACGGGGTTTGTCACAGTCGCCCAGAGCTTTATACGAAGCCTCTGGAGAGATGCACGGGGTTGGTCAGCAGCCGCCACAAGCTCTTCAGGAAGCCTGGTGGATAGAAGGTGAGATAAGAGAGATGTATAGGAGGATACACTGGAAGGATACACTGGGAGACAATAGAGGTGTGTGGGGAGATACATGGGGATACAAGAGAGATGTATGGGGGGATACACGAGGATACAAGAGAGGTGTATGGCGAGATACACGGGGATACAAGAGAGGTGTATGGGGAGATACACGGGGATACAGGAGAAATGTATGGGGGGATACACGGGGAGACAAGAGCAATGTATGGGGAGATACACGGGGAGACAAGAGAAATGTATGGGGAGATACACGGGGATACAATAGAAATGTATGGGGAGATACACGGGGATACAAGAGAAATTTATGGGGAGATACACGGGGAGATAAGAGAGATGTATGGGGAGATACACTGGGTTGGTCAACAGTCGCCACAAGCTCTTCAGGAAGCCTGGGGGATAGAAGAGGAGATATGAGCAATGTATGGGAAGATACATGGGGAGAAAAAAGCAATGTATGCATAGTGTTGGGAAGATACATGGGGAAAACACACTTGGTTGGTCAATAGGTGCCCAGAGTTCTACAGGAAACATAGGAGAAATGTATGAGAAAGTTTGGAAGCTGCTTCTGTGCCTAAAAAGTATCACCAACAAAGAGTCAGGGATAAAGACTCAAGAGATAGACGGGGAGATAAAGCAATGTATGGAGACAGAGGTACACGGGTTTGGTCACAGCCGCCACAAGCTCTTGAGGAAGCCTGGAGGATAGAAAGGGGGGGGGGATAAGAGAGATATATGGGGGTAATACGGGGATATAATAGCAATGTATGGGGAAAGACACACTGGGTTGGTCAACAGCCGCCACAAGCTCTTCAGGAAGCATTTTTTGAAAGGGGGGGGGGAGGAATACACGATAAAATACATGAAGGAAAGACACACTGGGTTGTTCAATAAGCGGCAATTGCTCTTAATGAAGCCTGGGGTGATAAAGTAGGACATACGCTGAGAATACACAGAGAGTAGAGGAGGGAGATGATACACAAGAATAATACGCCCTGTTGATTAGCTGCTCTTCAAGAAACCTGGTGGAAAGGGGGGGGGGGGGGGGCATATGCACGAAGAAGTACCTGGGGCTGATAAACTAGGAGATACGCAGGAGCTACATTCAGAGATACACTGTTGAGATACGCTCTGGATTGGTCAGCAGACGCCCATAGCAGGGAGATAAATTAGAAGATACGCAGGGACATGAAGATACACAGGAAAAATAGAAGTTAGACTGGGAGATAATAAGAGATACGCAGGGATATAAATAGAAGATACACAGGGAGAAAATTAGAAGATACACAGAAGAGATAAATTAGAAGATACACAGGGAGAAATTAGAAAAAAAACACTGGCAGATAAATTAGAAGATATACTGGGAGATAAATTAGAAGAAACATTAGGAGATAAATTGGAAGATACACGATGAAATAAATTAAAGGATACACGGTAAAATACATTAGAAGATACACAGGGATATACATTAGAAGATACACAGGGAGATGAATTAGAAGATACGCAGGGACATGAATTAGAAGATGCACTTCGAGATAAATTAGAAGATACACTGGGATATAAATTAGAAATTACACTGGGAGATAATGAGATATACACAGGGAATTAAATTAAAGTATACACTGGGAGTTAAGATACACAGGGAGATAATAAGAGATACACAGGGAATTATTAATTTTATATGTGACCCTCAATTCTATGTGACCCTCTATTACTCTATATGTGTCCCTTAATTTAATTTTATATGTGACGGAGTTAAGATACACAGGGAGATAATAAGAGATACACAGGGAGATAAATTAGAAGATACGCAGGGAGATGAATTAGAAGATATGCAGGGACGTGAATTAGAAGATACACTTGGAGATAAATTAGAAAATACACAGGGAGATAATTTAGAAGATACACAGGAAAATAATCTAGAAGATACACGGGGAAATAAATTAGAAGATATACTCGGAAATAAATTAGAAGATACACAGGGA
>RQTK01001124.1:17375-20204 GCA_003991915.1 Elysia chlorotica
TGAAAGAAAAGAAGCTCAAGAACCGCTCCAATGGATTGAAAGAAACGAAACTGAAAAAGCGTTGCGATCTGAAACAGAAGATGGAATGGATTGAAAGAAAAGAAGTTGAAGTACATGGCTTGAAAGAAAAAAAGTTGAAGTACCGCTCCAGGGTTGTGATCTGTGACAGCAGATGGAATGGATTGAAAGAAAAGAAGTTGAAGTACATGGATTGAAAGAAAAGAAGTTGAAGTACATGGATTGAAAGAAAAGAAGTTGAAGTACCGCTCCAATGGATTGAAAGAAACGAAACTGAAAAAGCGTTGCGATCTGAAACAGAAGATGGAATGGATTGAAAGAAAAGAAGTTGAAGTAGTGTTGTGATCTGTAACAGCAGATGGAATGGATTGAAAGAAAAGAAGTTGAAGTATCGCCGGTTGTGATCTGTAACAGCAGATGGAATGGATTGAAAGAAAAGAAGTTGAAGTAGCCTTGTGATCTGTAACAGCAGATGGAATGGATTGAAAGAAAAGAAGTTGAAGTACCGCTCTAGTGTTGTGATCTGTAACAGCAGATGGAATGGGTTAGAAGAAAAGGTTGTGTGTGAAAATAGAGAGAATGAAAAGAAGAGAGAGACAACAGACGAAATACACAGACATTCTGGAGAGATACACAAAGAGAATATAAACCTCTATCAAAGTTTTTATCAAGCAAAATCGTGTCAGAAAGAAAATGATGTGGAGCAATGATCATCGAAGTCTATACCATATATGGCACATCAAGTTTAACGTCTTCTAGGATTTTCGAGGGATTGTTAATGAAGAAAATGATATACTAGGCCTGCTTACCAATGCCTATCCTTTATCGACTAAGCTACAGACATTCGATTTGACGATCTAGAGAAGTTTGAAGTACCGCTCCAACGTTGTGATCAGTAACCAAAACAGCTTATTATGATGGAGATAATAAATTATGATAAACCTTTATAAGGTAAAAGTTATGTGGAAAATTAGAGGGAATGAAATTCAGAGTAGACCACGCATGAGGTTTGATTGTCTTTACCTGTAAACATATATTTGATAGGATGGAAGGAATATAATAAAGAAGGGAATAGAGAGAGAGAGAAAGAGAGAGAGAGAGACAGAGAGAGAGAGACAGAGAGAGAGAAAGAAAGAGAGAGAGAGAGAGAGAGAGAAAGAGAGAGAGAGAGTGAAACAGATAATAAAGAGGTTTAGGCTAATAAGAGTATTATCGTTGGAAGAATAGGAAGGCCTAAAAGAAGAAAGACGTTATTCTATCACTGCTTGCCAATACAGAACGCTAACTTTAACGTGCTAGTACCACCCCAACGTCGAGGTGTGTAGTAGTAAACACAAAATGTATGCGGTGGAAGCAAATTATAATTTTTACTCCTTTTTGTTCCCCTAGATTTTCCAGTCGCGGTTCATTTATTAACATTTGAATGCATTGCGCTCGTAAAAAAGGGAAAATAGAAAGAGCGGAAAAAACCTTACTAGATCTACATAACGTTTAGAGTAATAATAGCCACTGTAAGTTCCGCTAGGCCTACGGAGGTCGGAATGAAAAGTGGGACACTGTCCCACTCTGCACCCAGGCGCTCTTCTTCGTTCTTAGTAATTTACTGGTACCATAGCGGGGCGTCAAATGCCTCGCTTTACTAGACATAAAGAGCAAACCCTGAATGCATGTCCCACTTTTTGTGCAAGTTAAATTTCCTTCGATTAAAATATAAACAATTATTATACATCTTTAAAAAATATAAAAATGAGTTTTTGAACGGTATTATTTTTAAACTTTTTTTTTTACGAATTTAAGAACATAATTTTAGAGTCTGCTAGAGCTAAACACTAGATCTATTTGCTCCGTTACCACTCTGGTTGCGCTGTTGTTCCTCCGTTGTTTTGAATTTTATAGCCCTGTTTTAGCCTTGGTTCTACATTTCTTAATGAATGTGGGGTACTCGTTAGTATGTTAACATTTCTTATGATCCTGTTTGTTTATTTTGTAGTTGACTGGGAATATTGTTATTAATTTAACTGCCATTTAGATCTGCATCAACGTCAAACTTCAATATAAAATAGATGATTTGTATTGTACTTTAAATCTTTCAATTCATTGGTTAACGAAAATTTACTTTCTGTATTACTTTTCATAAATAAACAAAAAAAATCAAAATTAAATTTGATGATGATGATGATGATGATGATGATGATAANNATGATGATGATGATGATGATGATGATGATGATGATGATGATGATGATGATGATGATGATGATGATGATGATGATGATGATGATGATGATGATGATCTGGGGGTTTCAGGCCCTCAGGCTCCTGACCCCCCACAGATTTTCACTCGCGGAGTATAAGCTCACCACACGCCACTGTTTTCCAGTATGTTCCCACAACCTTCGCTATATGTTCCCTGTGTGTTCCCTGTGTGTTCATTGTGTGTTCATTGTGTGTTCATTGTGTGTTCATTGTGTGTTCATTGTGTGTTCATTGTGTGTTCATTGTGTGTTCATTGTGTGTTCATTACTGTGTTAGCATTATGTCCTAAGTTTGTGTCAAGTGTGTTCACATGTCCCAGGCCTGACCGCCTGACACCCGTCACGTGTGGAGGTCCCGACCGCCTGACACCCATCACGTGTGGAGACCCTGACCGCCTGACACCCATCACGTGTGGAGGTCCCGACCGCCTGACACCCGTCACGTGTGGAGGTCCTGACCGCCTGACACCCGTCACGTGTGGAGGTCCTGGCCGCCTGACACCCGTCACGTGTGGAGGTCCTGGCCGCCTGACACCCGTCACGTGTGGAGGTCCTG
>RQTK01001124.1:20430-34084 GCA_003991915.1 Elysia chlorotica
CGGGGGGGGCGGGCCCTTGTCGAGGCCGCGGCTGGTCAGCGCCTGGAAGCGCCTGGAGGTCGCGGTGGACACGTCCACGATGATGTCCACGTCTGGGCACGTGTCGGCGTCTTCCACGGAGACGGCCGTGCTGCCGCCCAGCCCGGAGTGACCTCCCCCGCCCGGCACGGACAGGAGCGGCGAACTGGTCGCGTCGGGCTGGCCCGGCACCGCGTGGGCGGACCGGAAGCTGCTCTGGTTCCCGTTTCCGTCCAGGTGAGACCCGAGATGATGATGATGATGATGATGATGATGATGATGATGATGATGATGATGATGATGATGATGATGATGATGATGATGATGATGATGATGATGATGATGATGATGATGATGATGATGATGATGATGATGATGATGATGATGATGATGATGATGATGATGATGATGATGATGATGATGATGATGATGATGATGATGATGATGATGATGATGATGATAACGATGATGATGACTCTTTTTTTACATCAGTGATGTTGACCGAGCCATACCTGAGAACTGACGAATGTGTTGAGCGCTGAAGTCAACAACCCAGCAAAAGCATAGAGGAATGTGAACCAGCCAATCGTCTTAAACCGCTGCGCAGAAAGAAAAAAATAAAGGGGGTAAACAAATAATAATGTTGACATAATACAAAATTTGTAATAATTATGTTGACATAATACAAAATTTGTAATAATTACGTTGACATAACTATGTTTAACATTAAAAAACGTTTGAAGCAGGTAATTAAAAATCTGGCTGTTGCGTTAATTGTATTGCTATCACATGGCGATATAGGGGAATAAAATCGGTATAAAGGAGTAGCTTTTTATCATTGATGCGTTTATTATGGAAATGCTATAAATGTCAGTGGTATAATACAGTGCAGGTAAAAATGAATGTTGGAATAGGTAATAAATGCAGAACTTTTGTTTAATTATCTGTAGAATGAAAGGTGTTGACATACCTTAGAAAGCAAGATTACACATGGAAGGCTCTATAAGCTCTATAGAAAGAGAACAAGACTTAGGCAGAGAGAGAGAGAGAGAGAGAGAGAGAGAGAGAGAGAGAGAGAGAGAGAGAGAGAGAGAGAGAGAGAGAGAGAGAGAGAGAAATCTGAGACGGGGCCAAAATGATGGTTCTCTGTGGAATCAAAGGGGGTGGTCCTGGTTGTAAACTGCAAGGATTGACAGACGACGAACATGGTCACCAAATCCAACCGGCACGAAAGTCCATAATAATGAAAATGATACAATTTCACCATGATCGCTTGTTTTAGTTGTTTGTCGTTGCTTAGCGACCAACGTCAGAACTATACAGGCTATATTGTGGACGGGCCCAAAGGCTAACATCTGAGAAGATTACGTGATGCCACAAGAGTCAGTCCTGGGATACCATGACTCCTGTCTCAGCCGGTGACATTATACTGACACCGGACTCAACCATTTAGGAATGAAGTCGCCACAACGGGGTTTGAACCGTGGACCTTCTGCGTCGGAGTGAGTAGGTGAGTTTGTTTTTACGGCACGTCAGCACAGTAACGGCTATATTGTGCCCATACACAGTATAATTATACGTTATAATAGTAGCAGAGGTGACTCCTTAATCTCTCTTATTGGTAAAAGCATACAATTTTGCATTTAAGATCCATTTGTAGGATTACCACAGTTAAATTTTACTATACAAACCAATGTCTCTCAGATACCTCAGTAGGCGCTGAAATACTCTCTAATGGTTTAAAAGCAAGGTACAGATTTCTTTTCCGGTGAAAAAG
The DNA here is from genome assembly GCA_003991915.1 of Elysia chlorotica. Taxonomy (NCBI): domain Eukaryota; kingdom Metazoa; phylum Mollusca; class Gastropoda; family Plakobranchidae; genus Elysia; species Elysia chlorotica. The sequence goes on from RQTK01001124.1 coordinate 22,226, forward strand.
TGGAGAGTTAACCAGAATGTGACTTATGGACAATTGTCAGTTGCAGGTTTGACACTGTGGAGGCTCTTCACATCTCAGTAGGGAGGCGTGGGTAATATGAGAATTCCCCTGTCGGACTCGATCGACTACCACCTGGTCTCGTCTTCTAGCCAAGTGATCTAAGTGTGGTTGGACACAGTGTAGTTTGTTTGTCAGGTTATTCTATCCCGCCTTCCGGGGGGCGCGGTGGTCGTGAGGTAGAACATCGGCTTCCGGCGCAAAAGGTCCAGGTTCGAGCCCTGACGATTGCGCTCCCTACTAGTTGGGTTGGTGTGAGTATAATGTGAACGCCTGAGACAGGAGTCATTGCATCCCCGCATCCCCGCCCTGTCTCGTGTGTGGCAGCACATACAATTGTCAGACGTTAGTCTTAAAAATGATACAATTTCACCATGATCGCTTGTTTTAGTTGTTTGTCGTTGCTTAGCGACCAACGTCAGAACTATACAGGCTATATTGTGGACGGGCCCAAAGGCTAACATCTGAGAAGATTACGTGATGCCACAAGAGTCAGTCCTGGGATACCATGACTCCTGTCTCAGCCGGTGACATTATACTGACACCGGACTCAACCATTTAGGAATGAAGTCGCCACAACGGGGTTTGAACCGTGGACCTTCTGCGTCGGAGTGAGTAGGTGAGTTTGTTTTTACGGCACGTCAGCACAGTAACGGATTTTTTGCGCCCATACACAGTTAATACATTATACTAGTAGCAGAGGTGACTCCTTAATCTCTCTTATTGGTAAAAGCATACAATTTTGCATTTAAGATCCATTTGTAGGTTTACCACAGTTAAATTTTAATATACAAACCAATGTCCCTCAGATACTTCAGTAGGCGCTGAGGACTAACATAATAAATGCTCTCTTATTGGTTTAAAAGCAAGGTATAGATACAGATTTCTTTCCCGGTTAAAAAGTGGAGAGTTAACCAGAATGTGACTTATGGATAATTGACAATTGCAGGTATGACAATGTGGAGGCTCTTCACCTCTCCGTAGGAAGGCGTGGGTAATATGAGAATGTCCCTGTCGGACTCGATCGACTACCACCTGGTCTCGTCTTCTAGACTGCAACACTTCCGCCGAGTGATCTAAATACATGTATGTTTAAACACGGTGTAGTTTGTTGTTTGTCAGGTAATTCTATCCCGCCTTCCGGGAGGCGCGATGGTCCTGAGGCAGAATATCGGCTTCCGACTCAAAAGGTGTAGGTTCGAACCCTGATGATTGCGCTCCCTACTGGTTGGGTCGGTGTCAGTATAATGTTTCCGGCTGAGACAGGAGTCATGGCTTCCCCGCCCTCTCTCGTGTGTGGCAGCACATAAATTGTCAGAAGTTAGTCTTGGGGCCCACCACAATATAGCCTACATAGTATTGGTGTTGGACATTTAACCAACTCAAAAACAACAACAACAACAACAACAACAACAACAACAACAACAACAACAATGCCGCCTTCAGGTTGTCGCTCATAGACTTATGTATCGTTGGCCCTTCTTAGACATAAATGCAATTGGCTGATGTTAAGTCTAGTGAAACAATGACCAAACTCACCTGGAGACAAGAGGGTTTGAAGGGTCCTATACCACACACGATATTATCACGTTCGCTATCATCATCTTCAGAAATCTTTTCGCCACCATCGTCACTGCCTTTAGTTATGAAGGATTGGTTGACCGCCATACTAAGATCTTGTTCATATCCATCATCTTTGCTGCGAAGGGGCTTGGGTTGAAAAAGAGAGTTGTTTTCCGCATCTGTCTCTGTGGCGAAATAATGGCGAGAGAATAGTAAGTAAAAAAGGTAGTGGTAACACTAACAGTAGTACCATTAGTATAAGCAGCAATAGTATTTGTGTGATAGCACAGAAAATTGTATGACGTTGGTCTTAGAACCCGTCTGCAATATAAATATCCCACTTACTGACGATGGACCAAAAAGTAAATCAAACTAAATGATTAAATTAATATTACCAATTTAGTTCACTTATTGATTTACAACGGTAGAAATAACTTAATTTTTTACTGTTTTGGAAACAGTAGAAAAATAATGGGAGGGAAATCAAGAGGCGTATATGTATAGATAGATAGATAGATAGATAGATAGATAGATAGATAGATAGATAGATAGATAGATAGATAGATAGATAGATAGATAGATAGATAGATAGATAGATAGATAGATAGATAGATAGATAGATAGATAGATAGATAGATAGATAGATAGATAGATAGATAGATAGATAAATAGATAGACAGATAGATAGATAGATAGATAGATAGATAGATAGATAGATAGATAGATAGATAGATAGATAGATAGATAGATAGATAGATAGATAGATAGAGATAGATAGATAGATAGATAGATAGATAGATAGATAGATAGATAGATAGATAGATAGATAGATAGATAGATAGATAGATAGATAGATAGATAGATAGATAGATAGATAGATAGATAGATAGATAGATAGATAGATAGATAGATAGATAGATAGATAGATAGATAGATAGATAGATAGATAGATAGATAGATAGATAGATTATTAATATATTATTGACACTATTGTTTACCAACCTTCATCTCTCAAGTAATATGTGGGCTTTGTCATCTTGCAATGTCATGCAATAAAGAGCCTTCAAGTCTATTGATTGTTTTTGTTCCTTTTGGGGCTTCAATCCACGCTTGGTTCCAGAAAATTATCAAACAGAGAGGCATTTGAAGATTTATTACAAATCTGAACTTAACTGGATTAAACTGGATTATAAAGATTTTCCATCCTTTTCAGGTAACGTCCTCCTTGAATGAAATCTAAATAAAAACAACGGTAAACAAGTTTGAAAAAAAAATATATATATTAGGCAACATAGCATTGATTGCAGGAGTGTGTGTGTGTGGCTGTTTCGTTTCTAAATGATTCTTAACAGCAGTTTCATGTATCCAAGTCAAGCCTAAAAAAACTTTTAAACAAATTGTACGCCCAATTGTGTTTACTACCGACTCCGTTTAAAAAGACATTCGTTCAGCGGATTCTACGCGATGATCATTTACATAAAAATTATATGCGTGTTTTGTAAGTGTGTGTTTTTTTAGCGGTAGAACTTTTTGTAAAACGCGACTCTGCACATCTCGGCGTTGAGTGTGTATATTGTGTGCCAGGACTGGTGGATTTCGCAGTTGAATGGCACCCCCCTGGTCTGGCTGTTATATGAAAATCCAGGTGCGATCTGCCGTGACTAGAAAAAATAAAGTCGTAACGCCTTTTTAAGCTCGGCGGTTTATAACATTACTCGAGCTTAAACTGTTGTGTAAGTGTGTGTATGTGTATGTGATATACCCAGAGGGTAGATGAATAGGTAGGTAGATAGATAGATAGATAGATAGATAGATAGATAGATAGATAGATAGATAGATAGATAGATAGATAGATAGATAGAGATAGATAGATAGATAGATAGATAGATAGATAGATAGATAGATAGATAGATAGATAGATAGATAGATAGATAGATAGATAGATAGATAGATAGATAGATAGATAGATAGATAGATAGATAGATAGATAGATAGATAGATAGGGGGCGAGATAGATAGATAGGGTATCATGGGTTTGTGCAAACAGACAAAGCCACCATCTCTAGCATCTTTAATATCTAGAACAGTTTGTGATGTGTCAGCCAAGGCTTGGTTACACAGAACAGTAAACTGTTGTTTATATCTAAGTTTAATTTGACCGACAGAGACAGAGTCATTGGTATCTCCCCACCATATCTGTGTAGCAGCACTTAAATTTGTCAGACGTTAGTCTTGGGCCCGTCCACAATATAACCTACTTAACAGTTCTGACGTGGACACACTAGGCAACAAATCATTTCCATGTGACACAACTGTCCGTCGATTGATGTATAGAACTCCACTTTTTTAGACCAGAGGTTGACATCAAAGCTAAAAATGAAGTCTCTCTGTCTATGTCTCTATCTCCTTCTCTCACTCTCTCTCTCTCTCTCTCTCTCTCTCTCTCTCTCTCTCTCTCTCTCTCTCTATCTCTCTCTCTCTGAATCTCTGTCTCTCTCTTCATATTTTCTTTGGTTTAAAAAAATGTTTGTGGATTTGCACCTTCTCTGTGTGGAGCATTTGATGCTTCTTCAAAGTCGAGCACTTTTAGATCTGTTGGAATTGTGTTAAAACCTTGCATATTTTTTTTTATTTTTTAGATGTTGTCTCGAAACTGGGCTCGTTTAGATCTTTTGCTGGTGTATTTAAACCGCGCAACTTGAGATCTTTTTTTAGCTGTGCTCAAGCTGTGAAACTACAGATGTCTCGAAACTGGGCTCGTTTAGATCTTTTGCTGGTGCATTAAAACCGCGCAGCTTTAGATCTTTTTGAGCTGTGCTAAAGCTGAGCAACTGCATATTCAATTGATGTTGACAAAATTTTAAAATCGAGAATATTTAAATGTCTTGATGTTGTATGACAATCGTATTACTTTTTGGCCCGCGCTAAAGATGCGCAACTTGTTGCACCAAATTCAGACAAATTGATTTAGTGTAGATCTTTTGGTTCGGTGTCAAAATTGGACAACTTGAGATTTTTTTTTGTTTAGATCTTTTGGAGTTGTGCTAAAACTGAGCAACTATAGATATGTTGACGATAACAAGTTCTGTTAAAATCGACGAAAACTTAGATATTGTATCAAAAATTGCGTATTTTATGTCTTTTGGAGCTATGCCAAAAACACTTTGTACCTTTTAGGGAACTGAAAAAACATTTTTTTGGCGATGTTCTCAAAGTCAATTTTGTTAAATCCGTATTAGATCTAAAAGATAGATAGATAGATAGATAGATAGATAGATAGATAGATAGATAGATAGATAGATAGATAGATAGATAGATAGATAGATAGATAGATAGATAGATAGATAGATAGATAGATAGATAGATAGATAGATAGATAGATAGATAGATAGATAGATAGATGGATAGATAGATATATAGATAGATAGATAGATAGATAGAATAATCTGTATTAGATCTAAAAGCGCTCGACCGAAGTTCTTTTGATGCTGCAAACTGTATCAAAACCATCTAGCTCTAATGGGGCTGACTGCAAGAACATAAAAATATTAGACAGTCTCACCTGTTTAGGGGGGCGCGGTGGTTCAGGGGTAGAACATCGGCTTCCGATTCAAAGGTCCCGAGTTCGAATCCTGGCTGTTGCGTTCCCTACTGGTTGGTCGGTGTCAGTATAATGTGACCGGCTGAGACAGGAACCATGGTATCCCAGCCCTGTCTCGTGTGTGGCAGCACATAAAATTGTCAGACGTCCGTCTTGGGGCCCGTCCACAATATAGCCTATATAGTGCTGCTGTTGGACGTTAAACCAACCCAACCCCCAACCACTCACCTGTTAAATGCTTGGACATTCATCCAACTTACTCAAGCATCCGTTCGCAATACCTCGTGACTGTAATGGGCCAATGGTCACGATCTAAATACATCGTGACTGTAATGGGCCAATGGTCACGATCTAAGGTCGTAAGTACAACGCCCCGGTCTTAGGATATGCGAATAAGAACTTACGTTGTGTTGTAAGCGCCTGCGACGTTGTAATTACCGTCATAATTTTTTTTACCTCCACAAAATAAGCCATAAACAAGATGTTTAGGCTAACAAACTATTTGTTGACAAACGCACAAAAAACAGTTCAACACACCCCGTCCGGAACGGCCCAAATTAGATCATGTTTTAATAGTTATGTAAAGTGAACAGTTTCAGAGGTTATATAGACGTCACATTTTTTTGTTGGTTTTCTGTCTATGAGTCCGTATTATGACTCTTTATTGCACTAGTTTAAGTTAGCGCTAGCATAAATCATTATTCACGCTTGCATGCGGAAGGCCCTACGCTTCGCCAGAGCGCAAGGTACATATTGTGGATTCTTTTCGATTCCTCGGGTTATGTTGGTCTCAAAATAATGTGACCTGCTAAGACAGGAGCCATGGCGTCCCCGCACTGTCTCTGCGTGGCAGCATGTAAAATTGTCAGACTTTTGTTTTGAGACCCAAATTTGTTCTGGTCACATTTACACTTACACCGACTTTACCGCTAGAGAAAAAAGACAGCATGGGTGGAGTTCGAACTCACGACATTCAGGCAAGAAGTCCTGCATTATACTGTTGAACCACCTGGTCTCCCAAATAGGGGTGTGTCACTTAAGATGAGTGGGGAGCGCGGTGGTCTTGGGGTAGAACATCAACTTCCGACGCAAAAGTTCCGGGTTTGAGCCTTGGCGATTGCGCCGCCTACTGGTTGGGTCGGTGTCAGTATAATGTGACCGGCTGAGACAGGAGTCATGGTATCCCCGCCCTGTCTCGTGTGTGGCAGCACATACAGTTGTCATACATTAGTCTTGGGCCCCATCCACAGTATAGGCTATATAGTGCTGATGTTGGACGTTAAACTGCTTTGAAGACACCCCGACACAACCAGCCATTATAATTATTTTCTGCACTTTAACATTTTGAGACTGACAATGATGATATAGTAATGTATACCAATGGTAGGCTAAACTTGGCGATGTGTCCATGAGATAATATCTGAAAGAAACAAAACCATGTTCAACACAGACACTATAATTATAAAACAGATTTAACACACATACACAAACTCATGATAAAAAGGTTACAGAGACATGGTGTGTTTGGTTGTTTTTTTTTTTATTTTTTTTTATTTTATTTTTTTGCATATGCAAAAAGAAATAAAATTGCATTTTATGTTTCCTTTTATTATGATAAATATTTCTACGTCTACTGTTCTTTTTTTCTCAATATTTCTGCAACGCATTTAATAAAAGACACGTTGTAAAGGGTTATACGTTAAGACTGTTTAGGTTCAAGAGACTAGACGTCTATAGATCTAGATCTAGAAGCAGAACAAACTAAAGCTGAATACAAAGAACGGTGGGGATCCGGCTAAAATAGCGCTAGTAAGTACAAACTTAGTATAAACTTAGTCTGCTGACGAAGGATACATTCATTTAGAGTATAAAAAACCTTTAGTGGGAGGTCTAACTAGTCGTATACTACCATTGTACTTATTGCCCTAGGTTTGATTATTAAAATCAGACAAATTAACCATGATTGTAACCAAGATTGAATCAAGCACTTTCACAAACAGCTAAATATAATACAATTACAATCATTTAATATGTCCATATCCATCTTCCAGTAAGTGATTTATTGGATAAGTACAGAGAAATAAACATATTTTTTACATAATAATTTATTACAAATGATAAGAAAATGTTCCAAATAAAATTTTGAAGACCGTATAATCAAGAAAGACGACATAGGAACCGTACAGGGTACAAATAAAATGCATCTATTGCATTCGAATGGATTTTTTAGTATGGATTTTATATTTTCTGGGTTTTTTTCCCTTTAAATCGCCGTAAGCTCACAAAATGACATTCTCCTTTTGCGTGAACAGTGTATCTTAATTGCGAGATAAAATGGAGTTTTTTATTGGCCTCATCAAGACATAAATGTCTTTCTCTCTCTATCTCTCTTATCCTTCTCTCTCTCTCCAGCTGTACCTTTCTCTTTAACCTGTCTGTCCCTCTCTCTCTCTCTCTCTCTCTCTCTCTCTCTCTCTCTCTCTCTCTCTCTCTCTCTCTCTCTCTCTCTCTCTCAATGCTATCTATAATTATCTATCCATATGTCTACTTTTCTATCTCTATCTTTCGACCTCTCTCTATCTTTTTTCTGTCTATTTATCTATCGCTGTCCATCTATTTTTCTATCTATCTATCTATCTATATATCTATCCATCCATCTCTAGCTTTATTTCTCTCTCAACACCATCGATTTCTTGTATTAAATCAAAAGAAAACATTTTAATATTTTTCTCAATGAAACACTTGAAATTATTCCATCTAAGTTTCTAGCTTTTTGAATGTGCCGACTAATGACTCTGTAGCCACGCCTCCTTTTCCAGATTGCTCCGCCCCATTGCCCGCCCCCATATTCATGTCGACCAATCCAAACTTCACGTCGCTTTCAAAATACTTGTCACAGCCAAGGATAACGTCACTCCATGTCTAGAAGAAGGAAGAAGTCAAATGAGAGAGAATTTAGAATTCTAATTATGATAATCATCATCATCATCATCATCATCATCATTATCATCATCATCATCATCATCATCATCATCATCATCATCATCATCATCATCATCATCATCATCATCATCATCATCATCATCATCATCATCATCATCATCATCATCATCATCATCATCATCATCATCATCAGGTATTATCACGCAATACGTCTGAAAATTTGGCAAACTTCCACCATCCTGTTTATGTCGGTGACCCACTATTGTCTGTGATATCTTTCGTCAATGGCCGTGCTGGTTTTTTATTCTTCTTGCGCATTTGTTTGCCTCGAAAATGTGCGTTTGTAAACAATCTTGTCTTTTTAAATTCCCAAAATATAATAGTTTCGTTTCTTTCATGGTATTCAAATCCCAATTTGGTTTAATTTTTAGTTTTATTAGCAAGTCGTTCCACCCTTGTGCTATCCATCCATGCTTCTCTGAGCATTTTTCTGTGGACAACTCAATTCAAACGAACATAATATCTTTTTATTAGAGTTTGTTATCGTCCAAGCATCATACCTGTATATGCCCGTAGGAAAAAATACAAGGTCGTATAATTTTAAAATTTGTTTGTTTGTTATGTTAGAAAATGTGAAAAACAAACTTCTTTGAGAAAGGGTTTTCATTTTATTTAGGCATTTGATAATTTCAATTACTTCTGACACTTACACCTTCAGAGCTCTCTATACCTTCACATAATCTTCCAAAATATGGCACTCTCAGGATAGTCGACCCATCACACCACATTGACGAAGTACCTAACGCCTGTACCTCTGAGGACTGTGCGCTTATCACACACCTTCCGACAAAGCTTCCCTGCCAACTTTCAATCACCAATGAGAGCCGGTGTATTATGGGAGGAACCGCATTAGTACCCAAGCCATAAATTACGATAATACATGTATCTATCTATCTATCTATCTATCTATCTATCTATCTATCTATCTATCTATCTATCTATCTATCTATCTATCTATCCATCCATCCATCCATCCATCCATTCTTCGATAATAATTACATATATATCTACACATTTTACACAATATACACAATTTATCGATATAAAGGACTATGTTTAGATAGATAAATACATAGATCTAGATAGGTGTATACATTAGCATGGATAAAATGGGGGACAAACGCAACATGTGAAGCTACGGTGGATCGGAACTCTTCACATAACTCGTCACCCCCAAATTCATTAAATTTCAAAATAGTATCAGTTACGGGCAAGGAGAACTAAGGTTGTTGACACTGACATAATTATGCAGTTTTTGTTGTTTTTCGTTTTTGTTTGTTTGCTACTTTTGCAGATATTTTGGAAGATTATGTGAACGTATAGAGAGCGCTGAAGGTGTAGGTGTCAGAATTAATTTAAATTAGCAAATGCCTAAATAAAATGAAAACCCTTTCTCAAAGAAGTTTGTTTTTCACATTTTCTAATATAACAAACAAATAAATTTTAAAATTATGCGACCTTGTATTTTTTCTCATGGGCATATACAGATATGATGCTTGGACGATAAAAAAAACTCAAATAAAAAGAAATTATGTTCTTTGAATTGAGTTGTCCACAGAAAAAATGCTCAGAGAAGCAAGGATAGCACAAGGGTGGAACGACTTGCTAATGAAACTAAAAATTAAACCAAATTGGGATTTGAATACCATGAAAGAAACGAAACTAGTATATTTTGGGCATTTAAAAAGACACGAATGTTTACAAACGCATACTTTGGAGGCAAACAAATGCGCAAGAAGAATAAAAAAACCAGCACGGCCATTGACGAAAGATATCACAGACAATGATGGGTCACCGACGCAAACAGGATGGTGGAAGTTTGCCAAATGTTCAGACGTATTGCCTGATAATACCGCCTGATATGATACAAAGATGAATTTGATGATGATGATGATGATGATGATGATGATGATGATGATGATGATGATGATGATGAATTTGATGATAATGATGATGATGATGATGATGATGATGATGATGATGATGATGATGATGATAATGATGATAACGATGATGATGATGATGATGATTATCATAATTAGAATTCTAAATTCTCTCTCATTTGACTTCTTCCTTCTTCTAGACATGGAGTGACGTTATCCTTGGCTGTGACAAGTATTTTGAAAGCGACGTGAAGTTTGGATTGGTCGACATGAATATGGGAGCGGGCAATGGGGCGGAGCAATCTGGAAAAGGAGGCGTGGCTACAGAGTCATTAGTCGGCACATTCAAAAAGCTAGAAACTTAGAAGGAATAGTTTCAAGTGTTTCATTGAGAAAAATATTAAAATGTTTTCTTTTGATTTAATACAAGAAATCGATGGTGTTGAGAGAGAAATAAAGCTAGAGATGGATGGATAGATATATAGATAGATAGAAAGATAGAAAAATAGATGGACAGCGATAGATAAATAGACAGAAAAAAGATAGAGAGAGGTTGAAAGATAGAGATAGATAAATAGACATATGGATAGATAAATACAGTTAGAATTGAGAGAGAGAGAGAGAGAGAGAGAGAGAGAGAGAGAGAGAGAGAGAGAGAGAGAGAGAGAGAGAGAGGGGCCGTCTAGTTTTGGCAACATCTTTGGCCTGTTCAAACCTTTCCTCAAACAGAAGCTACTATCCAGGGTAAGTAGGGTCTAGTGGTTTGAACCATGCAATGTTGTAGTTGTTGTTGAGTTGGTTTAACGTCCAACATCAACACTATAAAGGCTGTATTGTGGACGAGCTCCAAGACTAACGTCTGACAATTTTAGGTGCCACCACACACGAGCAGGTCTGTCAGTCCTCAAACAGAAGCTACTATCCAGGGTAAGCATGGTGCTGTGGTTTGAACCATGCAATGTTGTAGTTGTTGTTGAGTTGGTTTAACGTCCAACATCAACACTATATAGGCTATATTGTGGACGAGCTCCAAGACTAACGTCTGACATTTTTATTTGCTGCCACACACGAGACAGGGCGGGTATGCCATGACTCCTGTCTCAGCCGGTCACATTATACTGACACCGACCTGAACAGGCCAAAGATGTTGCCAAAACTAGACGGCTCGTTCACAATGTGGACAGCCTTCAGTCTAGCGGGAAACACGTCCTGTGGGGAGAAGTAGTGGAGAAAGAGAAAGTCATAATAATTAGATGTGTGATACCTGTAGGGGAATATCATGAGGTGATATTTCAAAAGTTTCTATCTATGTCATCGGTAGGGGAATATTATGGGGTGATCTGTAGGGAAGTAAGTGAGGTGAAATTTTCAAAGTTTCTGTGTCATATGTAGGGGAATATCGTGAGGTGATATTTTAAAAGTTCTATCTATGTCATCGGTAGGGGAATATTATGGGGTGATCTGTAGGGGAGTAAGTGAGGTGAAATTTAAAAAAAGTTTCTATCTGTGTCATCTGTAGGGGAATATCGTGAGGTGAAATTTTCCAAGTTTCAATCTGAGTCTTCATACAACAGAAGGTGGCAGAATAAAAAGACTATGTATGTGAACCTCTCAATTATCCCCCTTTCCTCCCACATACGTCAAAACCTCATAGCAAACGACCTCGGAAAGTCGCTAGCCCCTCCTGCCGCAGCAAACTTTCCCTACTCCCCCCCCCCCTCTCCCCAAACCCGACCTTACCTGCCACCCCGC
>RQTK01001124.1:46682-74444 GCA_003991915.1 Elysia chlorotica
ACCCCCCCTCTCTCTCTCTCTCTCTCTCTCTCTCTCTCTCTCTCTCTCTCTCTCTCTCTTGTTTCTTCTTTTTCTCTCTTAAAACGTGAGTCTGTGCCCATCTTTTTTTCTGTTTTTCTGAAGGTTCGCCTTTCTATCTCTTCCTCCTCGCCTTTCTCCTTTGACTGTTGTCTGTCGCCCTTGTTTGTGCGGGGAGAGGGGGTCCTGTGGTAGAATATGGGCTTTCGACGCAAAAGGTCCGTGGTTCGAGCCCTGACGATCTCGCTCCCTACTGGTTGGGTCGATGTCATTTTCATGTGACCGACTGAGACAGGATTCATGGTATCCCCGCCCTGTCTCAGGTGTGGCAGCACATAAAATTGTCAGACGTCAGTCTTAGGGCCCGTCTACAATATACCCTATATAGTGTTGCTGTTGGACGTTAAACCAACCCAACCAACCCGCATCTCTCTTAAAACGTGAGTTTTTGTCCATCTTTTTTCTGTTTCTCTGAAGGTTTGCCTTTTTATCTCTTCCTCCTCGTGTTTCTCCGTTGTCTGTTGCTTTTGTTTGTGCGGGGGGTGGGTGGGTCGCCCTGAGGTAGAATATGGGCTTTCGACGCAAAAGGTCCGTGGTTCGAGCCCTGACGATCTCGCTCCCCACTGGTTGGGTCGATGTCATTTTCACGTGACCGCCTGAGGCAGGAGCCATGGTATCCCTGCTCTGTCTCGTGTGTGGCAGCACATAAAATTGTCAGATGTCAGTCTTAGGGCCCGTCTACAATATACCCTATATAGTGTTGATATTCAACTACAACTACTGCCCTTGTTTATGCAGATGTTCATAGAAACATGGCAACAGGCAAACAACTCAGTTATATAACAAATAAACAAATAAATCTAGATCATCTCAGTTTTACTTAGTTACATATTATAATGAGCTATCTTCTTTTAAAACACTAACGATTTTTAATATTTTAGAACTGAAATGAGTGAGTTTTTACGGCACGTAACGGCTATACATGTACTGTGCCCATGATGTGCTAAGACACTTAATACATAATAATAATAATACATTGAATATTTTTCCATGTTGTCAATTATAAGCTTGGTTTATACTGACACAGATTTAACCAGTAGCGGACAAATAATTATTATGTAGTTTTATATATGTATAATAATTTTATTTAAACTAATGTAACACTAAATGTGCAAACTTTGTAGTAAATTTAAATGTTCATTGTGAATTTTTTGTCATTGCACACATAAGCAAGTATTATACTACTATTACTATGCACTGTGGTGTTTATTTGTTTGTTTTCCTTCCTTTAATTTACTGGTTGGGTCGGTGTCAGTTTAATGTGACCGACTGAGTCATGGTATCCCCGCGCTGTCTCGTATGTGGAAGCACATAAAATTGTCAGACGTCAGTCTTGTGGCCTGTCCACAATATAGCCTATAAAGTGCTGCTGTTGGACGTTAAAACCAACGCAACCAACCTTCTTTTAATTAGTTATTGATTATTTATTATTATTTGTACTGTTTCCATGCGATTGGACAATCATTCCTGAGGCCTGGACTAGTTTTCCTGGTTTATTGATCTAATCAATTAGTCAGACTATAGGTGATAGGGATGGGGAGTTAGGACCAGAGGTATCTTGGGTAGAACATTGGATTGTCAATAAGTGATACCCGGTTCGAATCCATGATCGGAAGAGATATTATTTTGATTTTGTCCACTAGCAGTTGGGTTTTGGAACGGTAGGCCCTACCAGACAGACAGACAGGGAGGGAAGAAATAGAAAAAGATAAAACAGATATATTTATATGAAGACAAATACACAGACAAGTCGAGGATGGGAAGATACAAAGATATATCCGTACCCCCCCCCCTTTTTTTTTTTTTTGTTGTCTCCGCCGATTAAAAAAAACAACAACATATTAAAGCGAACCAAAACTTTGGGCCTGTCTACAATATACCCCATATAGTTTTGATATTGGACGTTAAACCAACTCAAATATTCAATTACTGCCCTTGTTTATGCAGATGTTCATATAATACATAAACAAATAAATCTAGATCATATCCGTTTTACTTTTACAAATTATAACGTGCTATCTAGTTTTTAAAACACTAACGACTTTTAATGTTTTAGAACTGAAATGAGTGATTTTTACGGACGTAACGGCTATACTGTGCCCATGATGTCCATAAGGCAGTTGATACATTATACTAGTAGCAGTGATGACTCATGTATCTCTCTGAGTGGAAAAAAGCATACACATTGTGCTTAAAAATGTTGATTAAAAGTAAAGGGTGGTTGAAAAAATCTATGTGTAGGATTATCACTATCATAGTTAAATTTTATCATACACATCAGATACCTCAGTAAACGCCGAGAAATTACATAAGTACATAATTACGATGCTCTCTTATGGTTTGGAAGCAAGGTCCAGATTTCTTTCCCGGTGAAAAAGAAGTGGACAAGATTAGACTTCATACAATCGAGGTGAAGAGTTATACTTCAAGTTCAGCATTTGTGCCTTTACTTTACTTTTCCGATCCAGCAGTCACTTGAGCAGCATTTGTAAAAAAAAAAAAAAAAAAAAAAATGTCTTTCAATATCAAGGCCCAAAAAACTATTCCCCATGTGAATAATAATATATTGTGTTTTTTCCGTATTATGTGTGCGTTTTTTTGTTTTGTTCTTTTTTTTCCTACTACAGACCAGCAATTTCTACAACACATGCAATCAATTTCCTTGTGTTCTCACCAGATCCTTGAATAGTTCAAAGACCATAATTACGTCTCTACCTGGCTGGTAGTGATACAAAAAATGGATTAACAGTTTCCTATGGAATTAATCCGAAGAACATATGTCTCTACCTGGCTGCTAACAATAAAAGATTAACAGTTTCCTAATCCTATGGAATTAATCGAAAGAACAAAACTGTCACTGATAACTGCGACTGAAGTCCTTGGTGGAACTCTCTAAGACAGAAAATATCAGAGATAGACAGAATAAAGAATGAAGCAAGTACACCCACACTCAATCTCAAACTCTTTTAAGATAAAAAGAAAAGCAATCCAAAACACTGAAATGTGTTTGCTTGTTTTCATCATACTTAAACATTCATCTTAACCCCTGCATTCTACTTTTTAAAAACATAATGTTTTTCCTCTATTTGTCCACATGATTATACATGTACTATAATTTAACAAAATGTCTATACCAGCTTGTTCCCTTTCATTTTTTTATTATCATTCACCTATTTAAAGAATACTTACGCATTCATAATATTACAACAAAAACTCACTCAGGGCAAATAGAACAAACACCAAAACTTTCTGCCTCTCATAAATTACAGAACTACATGCCTTCCATACAAATCCTTTTTGCTAATTTTTCTCCCAATAAAAACTATCAGTCTGTCTTATAGTTACAAATGAGTCGCTGATCTTTAACCAACCATTTCTTGACGAGAGCAAGTACACCTGGCTTATTCGACTCTTGCCCCTGCAGTTGTAGCAAAGCAAATATCTAAGCAAGATGTGCGTCTTATGCTGTGTCCCACTGTTTCTTCTCCTCCCATTCCCTGATCACCTCATCGATGTAGGGCTGCAGGTATGCCGCATCCTGATATATAAAAAAAATTTTTTTTTTATGGAACAATAATATTGCATGTATTGGCGAGGGCGTGGAAAGAAATCAAGTCGTAAACGCATGTGAGAATGCTAGCTAGCTACGAACTATAAGCTGTTTTTTCTCCCCCAAAAAAAACTATTGTTCATTTTTCTCCCCCCAAAAAATATCAGTCTGTCTTACAGTTACAAATGAGTCGCTGATCTTTACCAAAAAATATGGGAACAATATGTTAAACATAATTTAAATGCTATAATTATAATTATAATTATAACAGTGACATATATTGTCTTGAAAAAATCAAAGACGGAAATGGCTTTTTTGCGTACATGTAGTTAAATACTGTATTTATATAGCATGCACTTAGTTATAAATATATATAATTGCATATCACAGCTTGATAAATCAAAGAAAGAAATTTTTTGGTTCATATAATAATTAAATACTATACAATTATAGAAAGAAGATACATAAATAAATTATGACTATGAGTCTGATTTTAATAGCGCCAAGGAGAAAAACTGAACATATTCTTTTGAAAAATTCAGTTTATGAGAAATTCAATTTATCAGACTTTGCTTTGTGAGGTTTCCACTTTACCAGTTTTCACATACTGCATTATGTGATTGAAATGTAGCGGAATCAGCATAGGACAAACCATGTAAAATGAACTACCAGTGATGCCAGCGAGATCATCATTATTTTACTGAACTTAAAGCGCACATAGGCATAGCATATTGGATAACAACACATAACCCCTTGATAGACTTTTACTGAGCCCTGCCCGCCAACTTTTGTTTTCGACTGAAAATCTGTAAAATTATGGAAAACTGCACCACTCAACTGTTCTACTGTAGGTACTAATTCTGAGGTGAAAGTTCCTCTTTACCTCTCAACAGTCAAGTGTTTATTACAAACACATAAGCAGACTCTTCTGTATACCTAACTGAATTAAATACAATTACTTTTTTTTAAAAGAACTTCTAGTCAAGCACAGCAATACAATATCCCAGCGATGAGAAATATATAGACTGTGCATTAAGCGCTTAGTTAACTGATAATGAGCTGACTATTTCAACAAAGGTGAGACTTTTTTTTTTTCTTTCAAGCAACATGACTTACAACATTAACACCAATCAAACACATATGGATATTAGACCTCCATGTGAGGCCTAATCGAATTGTTTGAACTTTTTCGCACTCATCACCATGCCCAATCTTGACTAATCTCAACATCAAAAGGACATGGATACACATTTGTTTTGTCATAAAGCTCTTGAAAAGTGAACAAGGATCTATTTGAAACTTGGTGCTGATATCCTTAAACTCAGAATTTGTATTGTATGAATATTTTTTACTATCTCATTCAGATTCAAATTTAAAATAATTATAGGAATTTTGTGCCATGTTTTCATATGATGTACATAAAAGATATATTTCCTAACTTTGTAACAAATGTGCGAAATCTGAAGTGAAAGTATCATGTGTCAAACGAGGGGGGAGAGAGAGAGTAGGAGAGGAGGAGAGAGAAAGAGAGAGAAGGCATCTAAATTTGTGGAGAGAGAGGAAGAGAGAGAGAGAGAGAGAGAGAGAGAGAGAGAGAGAGAGAGAGAGACACAGAGAGAGAGAGAGACACAGAGAGACAGAGAGAGACCTAATCTAGGTTTCGGTAGATTATAACCAGATCTAGAACTAAATTTCTACTTCTAGACAGATCGTAAATACATAAATTTCTTTTCAAGCTTGAATTGAAAGTAATGAAAAACAAATTTCTATTCCAAAAAAAAAAAAAGGTCTAATTTCTTTATAATGTAATTAAATGACCAGCCATAAGGTTTTCAGTTCTTTATATGGTAGCCAATTTCTAACACCTGAAATACTGAATCATTTTGGCTGGCACTAAGACACAGTCCTATCCTGTAAGCACATGCACATTGATAATATCTCCACTTCTTAGAGCCAGGAACGATCGATGTTTATAAAGAATATACATACATAACATTAAAAGTCCAAACCATATGAATTAATTTCTAACCCAAAAACCTGTAAAAAATTTTTGGAAAATTTCCATCCTACTGTAGAACATGCACATTGATAACACCACCACTTCTTAGAGCCAGGAACGATCGATATTTATAAAGAATAAACATACATAACATTAAAAGTCCAAACCATACAAATTAATTTCTACCTAAAAAAACCTGTAAAAATTTGTGGAAAATTTCCGTCCCACTGTAGAACCAACTCACTTCCTCATACTGAGTCCACTCCTCCTTGGGCAGAACCGTCTTCATCATGCTAAGCTGCTGTGCCCTCATGATGCGGAAGTTGCGAGCGTCCAGGTCCTGTTTCGGGATTCTGCGCAGCGCCTCCTTCACAGCCGGGGCGTGGATGCCTTCGATGATGATGTCATCACGCCGCAAGCCTGGCACGCAGAAAATAAAGACAACCTAGAGGTTTAGGACGGTTTCATAACAAATCTTCTTCTTCTTCTCGTTCTCCAACACTCTCTTCAAACCCTGATCCCAGCCTGGGCAATGAAGGCTACCGTTTTCTCTAGCTTAACAAATAAATATATAGATAAATCGCTGACAGCAAAGACAAAATCAGCACTATATAGATTATATTGTGGACGGACCCCAAGACGGACGTCTGACAATTTTTATGTGCTGCCACACACGAGACAGGGCGGGGATACCATGATCCCTGTCTCAGTCAGTTACATTATACTGACACCGACCCAACCAGTAGGGAACTCGGGACCTTCTGCGTTGGAAGCCAATGTTCTACCCCTGGACCACTGCGCCCCCTGCTTGTAAAGAACAACTGAGTTCTTTCATATTTTGCCGCTCTCTCGGCAGTCTCTTCCAATTCTTTCAAACGCTGTGACGTATATTAAAATCCTCATTCGAATGCTTGTGCTTATTTGTTATTAAGATATAAAGAAGACAGAAGCGAAAAAATGACTCAAAAGTGATAACTTTTTTTAAAAATTAAAATGTTTAACAGTCTTATTGAAATAATATGGAAAAAAATAATGTAAGCTTGGAGCAGCTATCAGACCAGCTCAAATTCAAAACCGTACTCTTTTTATTTAGGTGCTGGATATTATGAAAGAAGCAGAAGGCGAGCCTTATTGTTTTCCTTTACAAAATAGTAAAAGAAATACCCGGAAAAAAAAAAAAAAAAAAAAACATACTACATGTATGGACAAAGCTTAACTTTTTATTTTATACTAGACTTAATTTCTTATATTTTAAAGGACACAACAATTAGCTGCCAGGTGTGACCGGCTCAGACAAGAGTCATGGTATCCCCGCCCTGTCTTGTGTGTGGCAGCACATAAAAATTGTCAGATGTCCGTATTGGGGCCCGTGCAAAATATAGCCTATATAGTGCTGCTGTTGGACGTTAAACAAGCCAACCAACCAAGCTGCTAGGTCCATATAAAAAAAAACCAAGGGCTGGAAAAAAGGTGAAGGAAAATTCTATGACTTAGCGTTAAAACAGAAAGACAGTCTGGCACAGTGTGTAGTCCGTGTCTCTAGCAAATAATTACAGTATTGGGTCTAATTAAAAAAAACAAAGAGTCAAAGACAAAGGTTCGGTTTGGTTTGGTTGATTTAACGTCCAACAGCAGCACTATATCGGCTATATTATGGACAGGTCCCAAGACGGACGTCTGACAATTTTATGTGCTGTCACACACGAGACAGGGCGGGGATACCATGACTCCTGTCTCAGCCGGTCACATTATGCTGACACCAACCCAACCAGTAGGGAACGCAACAGCCATGATTCGAACTCGGGACCTTTTGCGTCGGAAGCCGATGTTCTACCCCTGGACCACCGCGCCCCCCCCTCAAAGACAAAGAGCCGCTCTATAATTGTGAATTGGTAGAAAAGGGAAAGCTTACCTAGCTCACGGAAATAAGACTTGTTGTAACACCATTTCTTGAACTTGTACAGGAGACTGTGCTTGTCCACTGTGAACATGATGATTTATGATTAAAACATGGTGATTCCAGATTAATTATAATTATTTATAATAAAAAAAACAACTAACAAATCATAATGTTTATTATTAAAAACAGACAACATTTTCTATCTGGCGTTGGCCGTCTGAAGCTAGCAAACAGCTATCCATAAAATAAAAGTCATATGTAAAACAGAGAACACTTGTAACAATATCACCAGATACAGTTCTCACACAAAAATAAAGACCAATTAGATCTAGGCCTAGATTACACTGCACAAGGCTTGCATTACTTTTTCTTTTTTAATCATAACATGTACTAGAGTTTACCTTTACAATTAAATTTTTTTACTCATCTATAGATCGCATCACGAACATGTATTGTAACTTGATCTAGATTTAAGCTTACTAAAGTTTAGATCTGGATAGATAGGGACTATAGATTTATATAATTTGTTGACCTGTGAAGGAATGGTTTCATTTACTGGTATCTGTGTATGAATGCACAGCTTTATCTAACCATGTACGAATAAACAGTACCATAGATAAATCTTCTGGTACCTGTGTATAAATTTAAACAGTTCCAGTTCTATACACTGGTACCTGTATACGAATAAACGCAATCTTTCCATTTTGCTCAGCTTATTTGTAAATGATAATTTCTAGATCAGAATAAAGATCTAGATCTAGATCTAGAAGTCTAGATCTAGATCATATCTAGATCTAGATCTATAGATTCTAGATCCCTGACTAATCCTCCAAACACTGTCTTTGGTTTTCTGTTAATATACAACTTATAGATCTAAATATCTAGATATACAATCTAAATTATTATTTCGCTCATTCACGTTTGCCAATTTCCCATGTTAGATAGATCTACATTTGATGATTTATGTATTTTATCGCGTTACTTACAGGCTTGTTTGGCTGCTTGTCTAGCAGGAGCTGCCATCTTGACCTTGCAAAGTAAGATTGAGAGAAAACGAAAATAGAACGGAAGTAGTTACACAATGTAAGAATTTAAAACTAACTCTAAGACTAAAGATCGGCGATAGACTCAATAAGATGAGGTACTTAGACCATAAAACTCTGTGACTACACCTCAGAAAGTCAACGATACAAATCAAATGGACCAATGGCCAAGTGCCTAACCGTACATAACTGGGACCATTATTATGACCTTTTAGCCAAGTGCCCAAAAGGCTCCACGTAGCATCCAATAAAGAACCGATTTGCGTTAAAAGGAAACTAGCAGCATTGAAATACTGGGCGAGAGACACATTTAACCCCTCAAACCATAATTATTACAATAATTATTTCAACGATCATGTTAATAAAATCACTGACATTCAAAGGAGAAAAACAAAAAAAAATCAAACAAATCTCAGCATGCTAGTATACGACGGAATACGTAATTTAGATCTAGATCCCAAAGACAATACCTAAAAATTCGCAATAGAACCGTGGACTCTCAGAAACATCCAATTAGACACCCAGCTAGGCCAAAAACTGAGTAAATAAACAACAACAAAGGGCGAACAAGACAAACTCAAAGCACTAACCCTAGAACACCTGAATGAAAACTACAAGAACAGTAGGCCTACAACAATCTATACAGACGGATCTAAGAAAAGAAGCCTTGTTATCAAACGAGTCTACATCAAAGGCTTGAAATTGGAGATCGACAGCAGAATAAAGCACGAAAATAGTATTACAGCATCAAAATTAGCGACCATATACGAAACTCTAAAGACTATTCGGGAAAAGAAGATGAAAGGAGAAATCGTATTTAGATTAACGGACTCCTTAGCAGTAGGCCTATCACTCAGTGTGAAAAAAAAATCCAAACAAAACCAACGCCAGGCAAGGCCTTACATACGAGTAGTTGATCAACATTCGAGCAAACCACCTCCAAGGAAAGAACCAAACCAATGGTCAGATCTGCTGGAAACCAACCCACTGTTGTAAAAGATTGAGTACCTGATACATGTAATTTGTTTGTGGACCAAGGGAAATAACAAGTGTTTTCCTTCCTACCTTGGGACTTACAGAATTATCCTTTCTTAGTTTTAGAACTGTTAGTTGGATTTTAGACTGCAAGGAAGATGAAGAGAGAATGATTGGGGGATTTGAGAAAACGATGCTCGAGAAGAAAGGAAAATGTGTTACTGTTAGATTCTTATTGTACAAATAAAGCATTGAAACGTATTATAAGGAGTTTGTCTTCATATGAAAGGAAGATCTATACATTGATATAAAATTTATTACAACTGTAACATCTCAGGAAACGAAAAAGCTGATCAACAGGCCAAATTAGAACTCAGAAAAACAGGACTGTCTCCCAGTCAAGTAAAAACAATAATAAACCAGTACAAAAATAAAGAGTGACAAAACATAAGGAACAACCATCCCAAAGAGGGATTCGTCAATAGGGAAAAGCTTAATCTACTTCAAATACACGAACAATAAAATCAATAGAGCCAGACTTGGAGTCAAAAACCTTAAGGTTATCAAATAATGTAATAGGCCACACCTTAAACAATACAGCAGGTCACAGAAACATGCTCAGTTTACTCTCTTGCAATAAAGAGTTAACGCAGAAAAGAAAACATCGCCTTTACATCAGAAGAAGTACACAGTACTCAATCCAAGAAGCGATAGCGATAACCAAACATAGTTTTAAAAATTTTGAAAAAACAACAAAAAGAGGCCAAAAAAAGTCCCCTCTAAACATCAACCCAATGGAATGGGACAGCCCCCCAAGAAGAAGAAGAAGAAGAAGAAGAAGAAGAAGAAGAAGAAGAAGAAGAAGAAGAAGAAGAAGAAGAAGAAGAAGAAGAAGAAGAAGGGGTGAACGCCTTTGTCACTTGAATGTCACGCGAGTGGGATTTGAATTGCTCGTTTATCAGTTTGTAAAAATTTCCCGCCCCCAACACTTTGCTCCAAAGGTGAAAAAGTCACGCATTCAACTTCGAGAAGGGGGTACTTCGTCATCGTAAAAGTCCAGGAAATTTTGTGTAAAGCGCGGGGGCGTTATCATAAATTATCATATTACGCATAGACATCAGAGTGACAGATAGTACGCATAGACATGAGAGTGACAGACTAAACATAAATTTTATGTCTAGTCTGTATTTTAATACAGGAAAGATGACAGTACTGTTACAATACAGTGTACCACGATTGTACACAAGAAATGCCTCGTCGTACACGTAACTATGTAACGTCTATTAATAGTTATGGGAAAACCCAAGCGGACTGCCCCTAAAACTGAAAGTAAACTCTGGAAATAACTCATGTGTATCATAGATCAGTGTTCCCGGGCGCGCATCCCCTCAAAATAGGGTGGTATCTCTTTGAAACCTCCGAATCTAGATTAGAAATAACCAAGAGCTTATCTAAATCCAATCTAGATCTCAGAGACTAATCAGACTAGATCTAGATCTATACAAATTATCTGAATGATTAAATTTCAAAATATTTATATTTTGGGATATTTAAGACTTAGAATCTAGATTAGTCTAGATCTAGATAGGTTTCTAGATCTATCTAATCTAGATAATTATATTCTACACAGTTTAAAGCTTTCTTCCACACAGGAGTCTGGTCGAGCTAGAGAATTATCGAAATCAGATGTATACAAAGATCTAACTAGATCTATAATTATTCTAGATCTAGATTTACACCTACTTTTGCCAGAGGGGTATTTTACACGCCAAAATATCCACATAGATTCAAAGGTCTAAGGATATAGAATCTAGATTATTGACACTAGTTTGAATTGACAAGTACTAGAGTCTAGATCTAGACTAGACTAGTATTTGAAAGGATTTATATTCTAAAAATCAATTGTAAACCCTAGATTTAGATCTACCCACATTAGAGGTCTCTCTCAATATATATCTTCGACTGAACCATAGAGAGATGGGATCATTTGAAACAGATGAAAAGATGAGGCAATTTGTAAATAATAACAGGCGTATATTTCTTGACACATTGCCAACGAATGTCTTCATGGAAGAATTTCCAGGCTTACATCGAGCAACACGGGTGTGTTTTCATGTTGAGTTGAAGTTTATCCACTGCTACAAGTTCTACTACTACTACTACTACTACTACTACTACTACTACTACTACTACTACTACTACTACTACTACTACTACTACTACTACTACTACTACTACTACTACTACTACTACTACTACTACTACTACTACTGCACTACTACTACTACCAATGCTACTACTACTACCACCACCACTAGGCCTACTACTACTACCACTACTACTACTACTACTACTACTGCTGCTGCTACTACTACTACTACTGCTACTACTACTACTACTACTACTACTACTACTACTACTGCTACTACTACTACTACTACTTCTACTACTACTACTACTACTACTACTACTACTACTACTACTACTACTACTACTACTACTACAGTACTGGTTGGGTCGGTGTCAGTATAATGTGATCGGCTGAGACAGGAGTCATGGTATCCCTGCCCTGTCTCGTTTGTGAGCTATAGCACATAAAATTGTCAGACGACAGTCTTGGGGCCCGTCCAAAAATATAGCCTATATAGTGCTGCTGTTGGATGTTAAACCAACCCAACCCAACCCCCACTACTACTACCACTACTACTATTACAAGTACCATTACTAGCAAATCTACTACTACTGAGCATAGGCTACTACACCACCACCATCATATATGTATTTGTGTAGATTTCCTGAGTTGTCTTTCACCACTTAGCCAATATGTCAACGTACTACATTACAATGGTTAAATCTTTACCTGGTAGAAATTAAAAACACTGAATATAAGTACCTGAACATTAATTTATTAATTTAAAAAAAAACTTTTTTTTAACCATCACACTAGATGATGGTTTATAAAATCTCTTCTGTAACAATGAAACAATGTCCATATATCAGGGTTTAGAATATAATGTTGTGAACTTCTTTTATAGAAGAAAAAACCCTTCAGAGTTGTGTTGTTTAATGCAGGCTACTCTTCACCCCAGATGTTTGCTATTTTACTGTCATATAAATTTTTGAGAAAAAAAAAAATGTTATCTTTTATGTTTTCAGGCTGAAATACGGTGCTGTTTGAAAAGTGAAGGGGACTACAAAGCCAACAGCTTATTAATCGACTCTATCGCTAGACTTGAGGGATTCGGCAAAACATTTATAGAGTTTTGTAAACAGAAGAAGCAATGCTTGGATCTGGCACGAGCCATGCAACAAGGTGAGTTTACAAGCTCCACATCATGTTGTTGCTATAACTTTGTTTGATTGGCGCTAAGAGTTCAAGCTATATTGTGGATGGGTACCAAGACTAACGTTACACCATTATACGTGCTGCCACACAGAGACAGGCCCGTGCGTGTAACATGTAGATTATGCGATATTATTTAGCCTCGTTTTCGTACACGCAACGAGTACAGGTTAGAGCTACAAGTAAGGGTGCTATAACTCTCTAGTGGGCTCCTGTCTCAGCTAGCTACATTATAAAATACTGATAGGAACCTAACAAGTTTCAGTGAAAATCCAACAAAGAAGTTAATTTTGGGGGGTCTTGATCCGCAAAGTTCTTAATTGGGAGACAAATGCTATACATCTTACGCCAGTACAAACAAATGTATTGAGAAACTATGTAAACATTTTTGTCACTAGTTGAAAATAGGTTAGAAGGAACAGCCACAAACCTGTTAAAGCCTCTATAGTTGTTGGCCTGCTTCTCTGTATCATGTCACTAGTTGAAGAAAAGCAAAGCTCTCTTCCTAGTTTCATGTCTCCTAGGTTGCCGGGGGGCGCGGTGGCCCAGGGGTAGAACATCGGCTTTCGACGCAAAAGGTCCCGAGTTCGAATCCTGGCTGTTGCAATCCCTACTGGTTGGGTCGGTGTCAGTATAATGTGACCGGCTGAGACAGGAGTCATGGTATCCCCACCCTGTCTCGTGTGTGGCAGCACATAAAATTGTCAGACGTCCGTCTTGGGGCCCGTCTACGATATAGCCTATAGTTGCTGATGTTGGACGTTAAAACCCAACCAACCAACCAACCTAGGTTGCCAAGGAGGATGCAAATAAGCTGTGGGATCTCCCTCTGGGATACCAAGACTAGACCAGCCCCATACTATCGGTACCGGTACCTACCAAACCAATAGGAATCAAGGCATCCTGATCATTGTAATAAACCAGGGAAATCTGAATAGAAGTATCTTCATCCTTTCGACAGACCTTTACCATGCCCCCACCCCTCTATAACAATAATTAAGTCTTACGGGTATATATATATGAAATAGTGTGCGTCATTTTTTTTCCTTATTATATATTGCAATTTATAGCATTTAACCAGCTCTTAGCTTGTACAGAGTCAGCTAAGACATCAAATCTCACTGAAACAAGCTTCATTCTTGTAAGAAGAGTTGAAATAAGTGCAATACATGTATTTGAATAATGGAAACTCTCTTGCAATGTTCATTCAGCGGTGAATTTTAAATCGTTGTGTAAATTTTATATATATAATCCTTTGTTTTGTTTTGATATGCGTACATGTATTTCCATTTTCAGGGCTGTATTCTGAATGCATTTCTTTAAATTTTCAGAGCTTTTAAAAATAAGAGCACCCAGGAGACAAAGACCGGCTCAGGATACAGGTAAATATATATATACATTTTTGACAATATTTTTAATTTAATTTTTAGTTAACATGTCAACCAGTGGTTGTTGTATGGCAAGTTGGAATAAACTATCACTTTTGATTTTAATATCTACAAAATGGAACCTGTGTATCAAAATCTGAATTAAGTTAAGGACATTTAAATTTTTGTCGTGATTGCAACTTGCAACTTTTTTCAACTTATGTTAATTTTTCAACTTTTCACAATTTTGAGTAAAATTTCGCAACTTTCTTGAAAATTTCAATAACTTGCTGTGCATATTTCATATATAGAGGCAGTGAAAAAGACACCCGAGTGGCTACACATAAAATTGTCAGACGTCAGTCTTGGAGCCAATCCACAATATAGCCTATATAGTGCTCATGTTGGACTTTGAACCAGTTCGATTACTACAACTACTCTCTTTCTATCTTTATCTCTCTTCGGCCCTCTCCGACTTTCTCTTCCCCCTGTCTCTTCTTCTTCTTTTTTTTTTTAATCTACATTTATTTTAATTAATTAAGTTATTTTTGCAGCTGTTTAGTGATGAGAATTTAGTTATAATTGTTGTATCATTCGAGTTTAGAGCAACACAAATGGATTAGTCAGGGAAAGCACATTAACAATTATAAAATTGTTTACATTGCATTGGTTTTTTTTTTTTTGATTGATTCGTAAAGGCTTTATGTTTACAATGGTTAGACTAAAATTTAATATAAAAAATAATGATCAAGGTTAGTGCAAACACAGTAAAAATTTTATAAGCCATAAGAGCCATAAGAGCAATGGTTAGGGCATTGGACATGTTTGCAATAGTGAGGGCTTAAATCCCACATTTTTTTGGGCTCCTTGTGTCTATCAAACATGGAGGGCGCAGTGGTCCAGGGGTAGAACATCGGTTTAGACGCAAAAGGTCCCGAGTTAGAATCCTGGCTGGTGCGTTCCCTACTGGTTAGGTCGGTGTCAGTATAATGTGACCGGCTGAGACAGGAGTCATGGTATCCTAGCCCTGTCTCGTGTGTGGCAGCACAAGATTTTGTCAAAAAAGCATGGGATCAACTTTAATATTACTTCAGTTTGTTTTAACTCCCCAAAAAATCGTATAGATAAGATTTGACCCTTTGCTTATGAATCAATCCAGAGCTATTGACTAAACTTTTTGTGTGTGTGTGTGTGTGTGTGTGATTTGTCATGTAGCTGTTCTTACGTAGATTTTTGTGTGTTTTATCCTTCCACTTTCAGGATCGCGAAGAAGTACTCGGGGACTAGACGGAAGACAAGAAGGAAGGCCAGACCGAAGGCCAGAGAGTAGCAGAGATGCTGGGGCATGTCTCTTGGCAGGGCGGGCTCCCTCTACGAACTTCTCCGACAATCAGAGAACTGCAGATAAACCGTCGTCCGACAAGTCTGTGCTAGAAAATCCTGGATCCAGAATCCTGGTGCCAAACATTCCTGCGCAATCGAGTGAGAATTTGCATTCTGTAAGTGGCTCGGATGTGTCCAATTCGACTTCCTCTTTTTTCATAAACAGTAATGATATTAGACAATTACAAGTCTTCCAGGAGGACAGTCATATAGATGAAGAGCATTCAATTGAAAATTTGAAAGCTCAACAAGTTTTTCCAGAGCGTGTGTCTGGAGCAGCTGTAGCAAATATTCCTCCCTCAGGGGGTAGAATCACACAGGCTGTGCCTCATCCAAGCATTGTGCCTTCAAACTACAGTGGCATTCAATGTACAGAGGATATTGCCAAATTACAAAATGATGCACAGCACAAAGCTAGCACTATCGTTGAGGAAGCCGAGACAGACTCGCAAGAGACATTAAGAAAAACTGTGTACGCGTCCGATGATAGGCGTTCCCCTAAAAGTGAAAGCAAAACCACATACTTTGATGTCAGTCCTTGTGATGTGCTAGGAATGTCCGCAGGCTTTCCTAAGGGGAAAGGGGAGAAAGATTCTGTAGATAATTGCCATGGTGCGACAGCATTGGAAAAAGGCAGCTTGCATGCTGGATGCTCATCTCTTTTGACCGAGTCCACTTGTGCATCCACAAGGTCGAATTTCGACGATGAACCAGATGGTGGCAGGTCTTCCAAAGTTCCTACACCGTTACCCGTCACTCTGCCTGCATTGAAGCCATTTGTTCGCGGAGACTCGCCCACCAGGTCCCGCTGTGATGGAGATCCAGATGGCGTCAGCTTTTGCACAGTCCCTGGACCATTACCCGTCACTGTGCCTGTACTAGAGCCAAATGTCTCCCCAGAACTGGATGACGAGTCTCTTGAAGAAGATGATAATCAGAGCTGTGACGAGACACGCGAAACTGAAGGGGACACCTCGGATGATCATTCTGCAATGGATGAGGAGAGTTCCAATGAAGATCCACCAGCACATGGAGGTAATCTTCTTACATTTGCTACCCGGGCTGTTACTGCAGTGGTATTCAATGTAAGAGCTCTGCTCATGTCAACTTTTGAGTACCTTAATTTTACTCGCGATCGCTAAACTACACGTAATCTGGTTTGTTACTTCTTTAATTTATTAACCAGCTGAACTTAATGTACTGTTACAGTTACTACATATACTGAATTGGTTTTATTTAATTAAATGCTCAATTTTTCCATGCCTTTTTTCTTCTTATAAAAAAAAAAATTTAAATTAACTCAATCAAGATGTGCCAAAATATGAGACGAGCACCTTGAACCAGATACAAGTCGGAAATTTGACTTTTTAAGTTATTCATGGCTTGTAAAAAAAAGCACCAAATGCACTTTAAAAGGTTTAAAAATTATTAATACTATACTTTCTAGAACTAGAGATGTTCAAATGAATTGTTAAAAAAAAAAAGGACAGCATATATTGTGCTTTGAAATGTTAAGAGGGCTTTCACTAAAAACATTCGGTGTCAGTATAATGTGACCGACTGAGACAGGAGTCATGGTATCCCCGCCTGTCTCGTGTGTGGCAGCACATAAAAATTGTCAGACGTCCGTCTTGGGGCCCGTCCACAATATAGCCTATATAGTGCTGCTGTTCGACGTTAAACCAACCCAACCAACCAACCAACCATCACTAAAAACATGAGCGACTTGTGCCTAATTCACCCAGGTTGCCTCACAAAGTAAAAACCATTGCTGGAACCCTGGTTTTGTGATGTGCCCTCCACATTTTGTGGATTGCTTAGATTCTGTACTTTGTAGGCAAATGTTGTTGGGTTGGTTTAACGTCCAACAGCAGCACTATAACAGCTATATTGTGGACAGGCCCCAAGACGGACGTCTGAATTTTATGTGCTGCCACACACGAGACAGGGCGGGGATATGGGATACCATGACTCCTGTCTCAGCCGATCACATTATACTGACACCGACCCAACCAGTAGGGAACGCAACAGCCAGGATTCGAACTCGGGACCTTTTGCGTCGGAAGCCGATGTTCTACCCCTGGACCACCGCGCCCCCCTTGTACGCAAATAGCTGTGACTTGCTTTGATTTTGTAACTTCCCTTTGATCGATCGGAACATTGATTTTTCAGGGAGTCTTTAAGGCAATCAGCATCTTGATTGAGTAGACAGAAGAAATTATATTACGTTAGTAACTGGTCTGTGTTATCATAATGACTACATGTATTGGAAATTTGAATAAGATAAAAAAAAAACCCCAAAAAAAACCCAAAATACTTTGTTAAAAAGCAATCAATTATAAATGGCTTTCTACGACATTCTTTACGATTGCAGCGTACATTAAAAAAAATTTTCTTTTTTCGTCTACCGATAGAAAAGTTGATTATTTGAAATTTGTCTTCCTATTAAACCAAAATTAATTTAATATTCACCAACATCTGTCAAACAGTGTAGTACTGTCTCTTTTACATTGTATATTATTATATTTACAACTTGGTACACTTCTTGATTTAACTTTAATTAAAAATGGGTGATATGTTTTTGGTTGGGTTTTTGTTAGTGTGTAGATAAGCTATATGATTTTTCATAATTTTATGTTCTTTTTATTTGTCTGTGATTGTGTGCCATAGTCATTTCATCTGCAAGATTCCAAAACATCCAAATCTTTTGTTAAATATTTATCGCTTTTGTTGCGTTACTTTTGCATACCATTGTTTTGGTCTTTTTCATCCTCTTTTTTAATTCCGTCATTTGGAACCCAATTCATTGTAATAAGCCAACCCATGGTGGCTATGAATGAATGAGGAAGTAAGATTATAGATAAGAATGAATTAAATTTTTGTTGGCATATTGTTGCCTTTAGATTTCTAAAAGATAAGTAATGACTTATTCCTGTGTAGGTATTTCAAATGCTACTATTGTTTTTTTATTATTTAAAAACAAACAGACACTTTTAACGTCTGACTTTATCATGGGATAGATACTGATGTTACAAACATAGTGCTATGCGAATGTCTTTATAATGACCAGTGACAATTTGTCCTCAAGCATGACTACTTTATGAAGAATTGAAAATTTACAACACAAAGGACATCGTTTTATGGTTCATTAAGGTTTCGAGAGCGAAAAAAAAAAGAAAAAAGAAAAGATAATACTTTTGTTGAACTTTATTTAAAAACTGTGCTAATGCAAAGTATAGGAAAAACGTAACTGACTGAAAATCATAAAATCCTTTTTTAATTTATTAAGATAGATGACAAATCGTGTGCCGTAATTATCTCGTTTTTTAAATTTTGAACTGTGATTAAGAACAATTGAGAAAAGATGCTCTTCAGCCTTGCTCTTGTTGTGCATTGGAATGTTCAGAGAAACAAGTGAAAAACTGTTCTCTCAACAAATTTTTTTTTAATACCTGTGGTTTTTTGTTTCACTCAGGGAAGGTATCAAATCTGTTACCAATTTTTTGTGGAAAAAGTGTGTTTACATCCCTTAGTTACACATAAAATGGCCGCTCAGGGCCTATAAACTAAGCTGAAACAAAATTTATTAATGAAAATTATGTCTAACAGTGATAATATAAATATCCAGCGCATTTGCATCTGAATTAAGTTATGGGGATTTTTTCCACAAGTACATAAATGCTTTTTGCTTAATAAGTAATAACTATAATTTTTATTTTTCATACAACGTACATCTAGACACTGATGTACTAATCTTAATAATAATAATGAAGATCATTTTTTAAGCCCTTTATCCCAGCATAGCCGGCTCAAAGCGCTTTACATAGTTAAGACGAGACAACTTATCAGCCATTCACACACATTATAAGGCAGTTTTGCACATAAAGGACATGATACATGAACAGCAAAGAAATTATGAAAAATGAGTAAATTACACATATAAATAAAACATTAATGAAAATTAAGAGGAAAAATCCACTGACAAGTGCGTTGTAAATAAGTAGGTTTTAGGCCTTAAACATTATATTTTGCTCTGCAGTTACCAAACTGTGCTCTGAATAGGGCTGTGAGTTCATTTACTGGTATAACTCTCATGGCCAACATTGTTGATAAAAATGATGTGTCATATTACTCATAACAAAAACTGGTATATCTTCCCTGTATAGGATTTTCCGTCGTGGAATCTAGAACACATTGATCTAACTTATAATAAACTAAACTGTGTCTGCAAATATAAAAAATACTGGTAGTTTAATTTGCTTATCTTCTTTACCTGATGAAATACAGTGTGATGGAATCCTTTACTTTTTACAGTTCTTCTGTGCAAGTTGGAATCGGCTTCAGATAAACTCTGTTTCTGATAAACTGTAGCTTTATATGAACTTTTTTTCATGGCACCACTACCCTTTGTTTGTTTACACTCTCCTTTTTTTAAATTTAAATGTTGGGTAGGTTTCATTTTTCTGTGTATATTTAATGAGTCTTTATAACAGTATTTTGTGTATATTTGATGACTCTTTATAACAGTATTTTGTGTTGTTTGATGACGCTTTACAAATGCCTTCTGTGTATATTTTATGACTCTTTATAACAGTATTTTATAAATATTGGATGACTTTGTACTGATTATGTTTATAAATTAATATCTTCAAATCAGAAGAATAAGATTGAAAAGTTTTCACTTGCTGTTAATGTTATATTTACACATTATATATATTTTGTAAAGTAGGCTGGTCTAATTATCTTTTAATTGAAGACTACCATGTTTATTTCTCAATGACATCATACTGCCTAGGCATCTGCTCCCTACTGGTTGGGTCGGTGTCAGTTTAATGTGACAGGCTGAGACAGGAGTCATGGTAATCCTACCTTGTCTCGTTTGTGGCAGCACATAAAATTGTCAGACGTCCTTCTTGGGGCCCGTTCACAATATAGCCTATATTGTGACGATGTTGGATTTTAAACCAACTCAACTACGACTGTAGTTTATAGATACCGATTACCTGTATTTTTTCAACTTACATTCACTGTTTATTATAAACTTCTGATAGAATTAATCAATTTGTCGGCTGTACCCATGAAGTTTATGAAAGAATTAATTACTTTGACTTATTTATTGTTAAATATTTCTCACCTTCTCACAGTAAGCGTTGATCTTGTTTGCTCTCTGTTGGAAAATGTTATACATGTACCTTAAATAGGATAAACTTCAGCTGTCCTCCTTCAAAAGTTAAGACTTTCTGTGTCTTCTCTTACTAGTCTTGTGCCTTTATGTTCGCTCTCTCTTGGAAAATGTAATATACATGTACCTTAAATAGGATAAACTTCAGTTGTCCTCCTTCAAGAGTTAAGACTTTCTGAGTCTTCTCTCTTACTAGTATTGTGCCTTTATGTCTGACAAGGTTTTGTTTCAGTTTCACTGTCTTGCTTCAAGAAACTGAAACTGAGACTGCTCTTTAGTTTATACCAGCTCAAAGTCCAAGATCTTTTGGCATGATTTGTATTCTACTTTAATTTTATTCATATTCATACTATACATTAGCATCTTGTGATGCACTTAAAAATTTAGACATACAATTTGTTTATGTGGAATGGTGCTTATTAATACATTAGTTTAGCTCCATATTAAGAGGCTTGTTTCATTTTATTTTTTATTTTCTTGGTGCATGTAAAAGATTCAAATTTACTGGAAAAAACTGTCTGATTAAAAAGAACCACAGTAATTTAGTTGAGTTCATTTTTTCCATTTTCATTTTAGTATTAATTAACGAAATGCTGACTAAATACTGCTACAGCTACTGCTACTGCTCCTCCTCCTCCTCCTCCTACTACTACTACTACTACTACTACTACTACTACTACATGTACTACTACTACTACTACTACTACTACTACTACTACTACTAGTACTACTGCTACATGTACTACTACTACAACAACTACTACTACTACTACTACTACTACTACTACTACTACTACTACTACTACTACTGCTACTACTACGCCTCCTAAGAACTGATTAGGTCAACGTTGATATAATGTGATCGTCTGAGACAGAGTCATGGTATCCCCGCACTGTCTCTGTGTGGCAGCACATAAAATTGTCAGACATAAGTCTTGGGAGCGTCCACAGTGTAGTCTATTTAGTGGTGACGTTGGATGATGGACCCTAAGCAATAAAAACATACCAGTGACTCAGAGAATTTCGCGGAATGGTGCGGATATTATGTGAGTACTTCTCGGAAAGGCCTTGCAACATTAAGCCGTATCTTTTCCATTATTCAGGTCTACGTATTAATACCACAGACTATAAATTTAGCACTGTTTCATACTATCTGATTATATCTTCCCATTGCGTAGAGTCGAAGAAAGGCTAAAAATGCAATAGGTGCAAGGATTAATACACGTAACTGGATATCTTTCGTTAAGTTGCTCAAGCGAAACCAAAACAAAGGAGTCAGCAAGCATCATTGACCTAAAAAATAAGATGGTCTAATGCTTTTGTCGCGTACAGAACTTTTCGTGATAACAGTGAGTGGTTACACCTTGAGACATCAGACCATCGACGTCACATGTATGCTGGCTGGCGTCCGGTAGAGTATTGAATCTGTCCCCGCAAAATTATGCCATATTTGGAACAGAACTATGCAACATTATGACAAAAAAAGAGCAATTTAAAGTTCACCGCGAGTGCAGAGGGGTTCTCTATAGAGGGAGGAAGAGAATTCTCGCCCTCTCTCCGGGTTTAACGTCTCCTAGGTTCCCCTAGGGGATCCTATACAGCGAGTGCAGAGCTCGGAGTGAGGGTCTTAATACTCTTATCTCCACTGGTAGGAGCTTCCTGTCTGCCTCATGACCTACGCGCGTTGACTAGCCTATCTAGTCTCTAAATAGAATATCACTGGTAATCTTCACTGGCGTACCTCGGGTTGGGTTGGTTTAACACGTCCAACAGCAGCACTATATACTCTTAGGCTATATTGTGGACGGGACCCAAGACGGACGTATGACAATTTTATAGGCTGCCACACACGAGACAGGGCGGGGATACCATGGCTCCTGCCTCAGCCGGTCACATTATACTGACACCGACCCAACCTGTAGGGAACGCACCAGCTAGGATTCGAACTCGGGACCTTTTGCGTCGGAAGCCGATGTTCTACCCCTAGACCACCGCGCTACCTCGGATTAGCCCTAGAGAAGTTGAGAGAGGTTTTTTAGTAACACAGACACTGACCTGTCAATGGGGAGGGGCGGTGGCTCTGGGGTAGAACATCGGCTTCCGACGCAAAAGGTCCGTGGTTCGAGCCCTGGCGATTTGCGCTCCCTACTGGTTGGTCGGTGTCAGTTTAATGTGACCGGCTGAGACAGGAGTCATGGTATCCCCGCCCTGCCTCGTGTATGGCAGCACATAAGCATTTATTGTCAGACCTCAGTCTTGGGGTCCGTCCACAATGTAACCTATATAGTGCTGATATTGGACGTTAAACCAACTCAACCCAACATAACGTCGCTAGCGGCACGAAGTAAGTCTTCTCATTCGCATATTATACTACGGCAAAGTTGCACGTACGGCCTCGAAGGCTGAGACTTAGAACTTACAAGAGGCTCCGGGGCGGATGAAGGGGAAGCTACCGAGTGTTTTTCAAGCCTGTGAGCAAACAGAGTGACGCTCCTTAGTGTTTACCTGACGCCAAGGTCCCGACCCCCTTCATGTACGAGAAAGTCTTGCTTGGTTGGTTCCAGAATCTAAGTTGGGCTTAGCCTATGTATGGCGTGCATGGCGACAGGAAATGAATTTCAACATGCCCATCAAGGTTGGATTGTTTTTCGATTTCATGACTTCCATCGTCAGAAAATCTGGCTAAATCCCACACAAGTCACATTAAACTGACACCGACCCAACCAGTAGGGGACGAAATTGGACAAATAAATTAATTTTTTTGACCGGTCGTGTTTTTGAACCGTGGATCTCCCGATCTGGAGATCAACGCTCTACCAGTTAAGCCAGTTCGCTCCAAATTATAGAGGGACATGCGCCAATCCAAACCGTATCAGGTCAGAAAACTAACGTCTGATGATTTTTACCTGGTGCCACATAGAGACTAGTGAGACATTTGGGCTCCTGTCTCAGGCAGTCACATTATATCGACACCAAACCAATCAGAAAGCGCTCAAAAGACTGTCTAGTAATTTTAACTCGCATGTCAGGACTTCTGTCTCAGCCAGTCACATTATACCGACACCAAATCAATCAAAAACCAGCCTTAAGACTGTCTAGTAATTTTAACTCGCACGTCAGGACTTCTGTCTCAGGCAGTCACATTATACCGACACCAAACCAATCAGAAACCAGCCTTAAGACTGTCTAGTAATTTTAACTCGCACTTCAAGACTTCTGTCTCAGGCAGTCACATTATACCGACACCAAACCAATCAGAAACCAGCCTTAAGACTGTCTAGTAATTTTAACTCGCACGCAGGACTTCTGTCTCAGGCAGTCACATTATACTGACACCAAACCAATCAGAAACCAACCAGAAGACTGTCTAGTAATTTTAACTCGCATGTCAGGACTTCTGTCTCAGCCAGTCACATTACACTTACACCAAACCAATCAGAAACCAGCCTTAAGACTGTCGTATTTTTAAGTCGCACGCCAGGACTTCTGTCTCAGGCAGTCACATTATACTGACACCAAACCAATCAGAAACCAACCAGAAGACTATCTAGTAATTTTACCTCGCATGTCAGGACTTCTGTCTCAGGCAGTCACATTATACCGACACCAAACCAATCAGAAACCAACCAGAAGACTGTCTAGTAATTTTAACTCGCACGTCAGGACTTCTGTCTCAGGCAGTCACATTATACTGACACCAAACCAATCAGAAACCAGCCTTGACTGTCTAGTAATTTTAACTCGCACTTCAAGACTTCTGTCTCAGGCAGTCACATTATACCGACACCAAACCAATCAGAAACCAGCCACGTCCACAATATAGTTTACACAGTGCTGATAAATATTTGTACAATATGGAATTAAGAAAAGTGAGATAAGCGTACACAGTTGCCTTTTTGCGTTTCAGACCACTTGAGGTCAATTTACATATCATAGGCTTATTGATGTAAGAATGAGAAACGCACACAACGACGCGGATTAAAAGTTTACATAAAAAATTTAAAACTTTTAACGCTGTGCCCTTGTTTTCCTTGCACCTTTTTCACATTGAATGACAAAAGTTAAAGTAAAACGAAGTTTCGCAGTCATTATGTCGTAAAACATGCTCTATTTCGTGTAATAAGCTTATTCGTTCGAGTTCCTAACACGAGCAAGCAGTTAGCAAAAACAACTTATTTTTCTTATAGGCCTACTCTGATCTACATAGGTTACCGTAAAAATGCAGTTTCTGGTAAAATCTACTTAAGTGTTTGGGTAACATTATATATGCCCGTTTTGTTTGTGTAGAGGTATTACTATGCGAGGTTTATGTATCTTTGATGAGAAGTTTGGACACGATTGTACGCTATGCTTGGACAATCTTATATACGAAATTCGGTTAACGGTAGGTCTATAGGCCTAATTTATGCATATTAATTATGCGACGTTTAGGTAAAGATAAACATGTATGTGGGTTTTTGGTAGCCGAGCGGGTTGGAATTCAAATCACACATTTTGTGTAATTGCGCGTTTTGGTATTAAAATTAAATGAACCAATTAGAAGCGGCTAGGTCTATTAACCTAAAGAATTAATTGTCGAGGATGGAGGTTGATGGGAGTCAAGTATTCGCCACCTTAGATGAATACTATCCTATATCATTTTTAAAATACTCTAAATCTTTAGTATTTATACAATGAGATGGGGCATTTTATAACTGAGGTGACAAATTGTTCGGGTATTTTAGGCCTGACAACCGTAATCCAAAAAAAAACGCATTCTATGAACTTTTAACATCATTTTTAACCACATGACTAGTTGCTTGAGTTGGTAACTCTGGATGTTTTTCTAGTTGTATAACAGCCTATCTTTGTTTTTCTGAAAAAAACCAACATTTTAGAGTATCTAAAAATTTGTATAAGACATTGTACACTAATATATTGGGGCGACGTTTTTGTTTGATTGTGGATGAGTTATCACAGGAACGGATGCAACATATACACATAATAAGTTTATTGTGTACTAAAAGTCTGGTTTAACCCGATGTGATTTAAACAATTCGCCGCTGTCCGTTTGGAGCCCCATCCACAATATAACATGTATAGTGCTGATGTTGCACGATAAGAAACAGAACAATCAACCAGTATCTTGTCCTGATGTTCCGTCGGCATAATTTATTGGATATTCTCGTGTATACCTATGGTATACTGAGGCAGGCCCAAGACTGACGTCTGACATTTTTATGTGCTGCCACACACGAGACAGGGCAAGGATACCATGACTCCTGTCTCAGCCGGTCACATTAAACTGGCACCGACCCAACCAGTAGGAAGCGAAATCGCCAGGGCTCGAACCACGGACCTTTTGCGTCGGAAGCCGATGTTCTACTCCAGGGCCACTGCGCCTCCTGATCTGGAAACCAACACTTGAGCCAGTTCGTACACATTTCAAATCAGACACTACAACCTGAAGGCATAGAGAACCAAGCGCTCAGCCGAGAGTCTTCGTGGAAAAATTCGGAGCGTCACATATGATAAGGTGTCCCCTTTACTGTATAGATCTAGTACTTTTGCAGAACGTTAATTAAAAACAAACCAAAACATTAGAATGCGATTCTCAGTGAGATATGGGACAAGAGTCTTTCTCAACGTGTCGAGGCAGGAAATATCAAGCCAATTGAAACGTGTAGCAGATTTGTATCTTTGATCTATATAACACGTCATTTTCTTTTGTTTGTACATGTTTGTAGCCTATTTGCTTACTGATAATTGAATAAAATGTAGAATGTATGTCAATTACCATACATATCAACAAGGTTTTAAATTAATCAAATCGGCAAAAGATATGCCGAGTGCCCAAGTAAAAGTCATGATGTTTTAGATCTAGATTTATATTATGTTTAAAGTACAGTAGTTTTTTTTCTCTCTTTTTCATAAAGAGGTTTACGGTTTTGTCTTGTTATCCAAACTATTTAAAATTTCTCCTAGTTAATGGTTCATGACTCGAATGCTAGTGGCTTTATTGCCTGGGTTTCATGGTATATGGTATAATTAAACGAGATTTATTTTTTTTTATTGGGGGGGGGGGGCGTAGGGGCTGCAACGATCCATAATTAGATAACACTCAAGAACCTCTTGGGCGTTTCCCCCCCCAAAGGAGTCGTGGTATAGTATACCTGCACTGTCTCGTGTGTGGCAGTACATAAAATTGACAGACGTCAGTCTTGGGGCCCGTCCACAATATAGTCTATATAGTGCTGATATTGGATGTTAAACCAAGTCAACAACAGCAACCACTACAGACCCATACAATTACAAGAGACACGGTCACAATATAACCTATATATATATCATATAGTGCTGATGGTGGGCGTAAAAACCAACAAATCAAAATCAACCCCTACACACACACGCGCGCGCGCACACACACACACACACACACACACACACACACACACACATCATCACCTACCCGTGGTAAACATTGTGTACAAACATCACAGACGAAACCCAAATAAACAAGCTTATCTGCATAATCATTGGACGCTGGATATCAGTCAAGAGTGAAGATATCTCAAAATTAATTACTTTGTCTGGTCGCAATGCTTGACCTGGTTTTGTTTGTAGGCCTATTCTGGTTCTGTATGTATGCGTCATTATTTTGTGAAAGAAGACAAACATCAACAATAACTGAGAGTGTAGAATTAAGAAGACAACATTGCAACATTTGAAGTCAAATTAGATTGACATAATTAATGTAAACAACAAAATTAATGACATGGCAACATAACAGCGACGATGACAAACCAACAACAAGCAGGACAAATTGTCAACAGTACAACTGATGATGGCAGTAATATTAATAATGGTGATGATGATGATGATGATGATGATGATGATGATGATGATGATGATGATGATGATGATGATGATGATGATGATGATGATGATTATGATGATGATGAT
>RQTK01001124.1:74466-94676 GCA_003991915.1 Elysia chlorotica
TGATGATGATGATGATGATGATGATGATGATGATGATGATGATGATGATGATGATGATGATGATGATGATGATGATGATGATGATGATGATGATGATGATGATGATGATGATGATGATGATGATGATGATGTGATGATAATCATGATGATGAGGAGGATGATGATGGTGATAAATGAATTGATACAAAGTGTGACATTTCATTATAGCAAAGTTTTGCAAGACAAAGAAAGCGAAACATAATTTTATCTTTAAAAAAAAGTAACCGTTGCTTTTAAAGAAAAATAGACAATGAATCAACACATCTACCCAACAATAACTGACTGCAACTTAAATAAACAACTATCACTAACCGGACCAATCTTTATCAAAATTACACACAAAGAAGGCAGTGATTGTGTAAATGATGGTTTGACAATACGCACTTGTCTAAAAACAGATGTATCTGCATACCGCACATAGCGATGTCAGTTTTGATATAAATAAATCGATTACTGCTAAGACTAACTATACTACTGGTTGGGTTGGTGTCAGTCAGACCTATAATTTGATCAGCTGAGAAAGATTCATGGTATTCCTGCACTGTGTGGTAGCCATTAGTCTTGGGGTCCGGCCACAATATAGTATGTAAAAGATTCGATTTCACTATCTAAAAGTTAACGTTTAGCCCATCCAGCGATTCTATTTAGTAGTTGAGAACTATAATTATAGGATATAT
Source organism: Elysia chlorotica (assembly GCA_003991915.1). Taxonomy (NCBI): domain Eukaryota; kingdom Metazoa; phylum Mollusca; class Gastropoda; family Plakobranchidae; genus Elysia; species Elysia chlorotica. The sequence goes on from RQTK01001124.1 coordinate 75,183, forward strand.
TGTGTACAGACCCCAAGATTGACGTCTGATAATTTTAGTTACGTGCTGCCACACACGAGACCGAGAGCAGGAAGACCTGGAGTCCGATCCAAGCCAGTCAGATTAAACCGATACCGACTCAATCAGTACTGAAGAAAAATGAAAAAAATTTTTTGACCAACCGTGGGATTCGAACCGCGAAGTTTCAAACTCCAATCTGGAGACCACCGCTCTACCACTTGAGCCAGTTCGCCTCCCACGCCGCGGTTTACACAGCCCAATGTGGTGACGTGAGGAAACAAAATAGTCAGAGACGCAGATTTTAAAGGGATCTTATTAAGGTTGAAAACAAGTTGCTCTAATGTTGTTGTTGAGTTGGTTTAACGTCCAAAATCAGCACTATATAGGCTATATTGTGGACGGGCCTCAAGACTGATGTCTGAAAATTTTATGTGCTACCACACACGAGACAGTGCGGGGATACCATGACTCCTGTCTCAGCCGGTCACATTAACCTGACACCGTCCCAACCAGTAGGGAGCGCAATCGCCAGGGCTCGAACCACCTTTTGCGTGGGAAGCCGATGTTCTACCCCAGGACCACCGCACCCCCAGTCGCCTAGAAAACACTCCAAACAGCCCTACCATTGACCATTCATCACTCAAGAATCAATCTATGTGTGGGAAAGGAGCTCCCGTTCTATTTCATTATTTCAAAGGTTTGTTTTCAAGGAGGATCTTATACGGCTTATAGAGTGAAAAAAAACGTGTATGTGATCAATGGAATACACAAACAATGCAAGAACACCATACCAATACTTTGTCACCATTGGCAACACTATACTCGAACCCGGGCCTTTTGCGTCGGAAGCCGATGTTCTACCCCAGGACCACCGCGCCCCCCAAGTTGATCTAAACTGCTAAACTGATGCAACCGGGTCCAAAGTCAAGGTTCCGGTGCCCTCGAGTTACAATAAGATTATCAATGTCAACAATCGCTGCTATCGCCACCCGTTTAAAGTCAAGGGCGGATCACTCCCCACACACCGCTCTCGTAATGTTAGGGCACGATGTTTGCGCTTTTAGCGGCTTGAGAAAAGCATAGATTATCATGACAAAAGGAATCTCTCTAGACTGAAGAGCTTCACTTCCAGAGACTTCAGATTCTTCGGGGAAATAAAGATCACGCCAAAAGACTTTAGGCTTCGACTTAAGAGCTTTATTTCACTATCTTAACTTTCGCAAGAACATTGTCTACTTAAAAAGTTGGGTTAGTAACCTTCGAGTAGCCTCTTAAGTCATAAGAAGTGATACTAATATTAGGACAACATTTCGAGTTTGGTAGCCATTGTAGTCAACAAGGCTGAAAATCTAAGGTAATTTTCCGTTGCCATGGTTTGTCCTTTTTGGCGGCAACTAAACAAACAGCATTTTATCCATTATACGCCTTAAAAAGCAGTTTCCTTATTATCAGTAAAGGTACCTATAGTGTGTTGTTATGTGGGCTATTTGTGAGATACGAGTAGTACTTGATTTATATAACGGCTCGAATTGTTTCATGAAAAGTTGAATTTCTTGTTGTTGTTGTTGTTGTTGTTGTTGTTGTTGTTGTCGTCGTTATTGATGGTATTGGTGACGAAATACCCCCGTTAACCCCCCTCCCCCAAAAAAAACAAACAAAAAATCTGTTAAACCCCCCCCCCCCCCCCCCCCCAAAAAAAAAAAAAAAAAAAAAACAAAAAAAACACATACACACAAATGTAATCCAACAACATTTAGATTATAATTCTAGTCAACATAAGTACTAACCAAAAGCACTATCATTCTCTTGAGCCAGATTGTACCATGCCTGGACAAAGAGAGAGATCAGAAAAAGTAGGATTCGAACTCATATCAACCCACGTACGGGTAGTCGTCGCATGCTCTTTCGCCAAAGCCATGTGGTACCAAAAAAGGACAGAATGAGAGCTTGGATTAAACAAGATTAAGTTTCGAACTCATGTCGCTTTACATACCAAGTGCATGCTCTATCGCCTCAGACATGTGATTCAAGCGTAAGCAGAATCAGAGCTCTTACAAAGTATAAGGTTAGGATTCTAACACAAACCAACGCATGCATTACTCGCATGCCCTATCTACTTAACAGTGTGGCATCAAGAGAGGATAAAAATTACACATTAGATAAAACAATTGTAGGATTCGAACCCATAATGCACCACGTATCACTCGAATGCTCTATTGACTCGGCCATGTAGTACAAAAGTGGACAGAATAAGAACTTGTATAAGAAAGATACGGTTTAAAACCCATTCCTCGCATACAGGCTGGATGCTTTGTCGCCTCAGCCACGCAATTCAGAACGTTTAAAAAACACCCCATGTATAAATCACGTGCCCTATCTTCTCAACATTGTGGTACCAAACGTGGACCAAAAGCCGGTTCAAACTTCTCACATCCGGATCCTGTTTGGGATACCTGTGTTATGATGAAGTTCAAGGTCGGGTCATGTTATGTTGACCCACTTCAACTAATTTATTCAATTGCACTTTATTAAAATTGGCCACTACAGAAAGGTAGGAATGTAGAACTCGTTTAAACAGGACTTTAATCTAGCTCTCCAAAAACTCTTCACTCCTGACTGGTTTCACCAAATTTTTATATAACTGCCTGTTTGTTTGTTGTTTTTTTTTGTTTTATTTGTTGTTTTATTGGTGTAATGTTATCTACTGTGTCAACAGATACAGGGTTGATGCTAAAATAATGTCTTGCAAGCCAGAACCCAGTCGAAACGCAAAAAGTAAAGACCACCAACATCACACAATCATTGAAAACATCAAGAAGAGTCTGGACCTTAATTTGTACAATGTAAAAGCATCACCCACGACGGTTGGTTGGTTGGTTGGGTTGGTTTAACGTCCAACAGCAGCACTATATAGGCTATATTGTGGACGGGGCCCCAAGACGGACGTCTGACAATTTTATGTGCTGCCACACACGAGACAGGGCGGGGATACCATGACTCCTGTCACGACAGTCAGGACAGGAACAGATGGCGTCATATTGTGGACAGAGCATCAAGTGGGGCAGCAACCATCGTAACCGATGACGCTGACAGAGAGAGAGAGAGAGAGAGAGAGAGAGAGAGAGAGAGAGAGAGAGAGAGAGAGAGAGAGAGAGAGAGAGAGAGAGAGGGAGAGAGACAGAGAGAGAGAGAGAGGGGAAAGAGAGAGAGAGAGAGAGAAATAGAGAGAGAGAGGGAGAGAGAAAGAGAGAGAGAGAGAGAAGAGAGAGAGAGGGAGAGAGAAACTGAAGGGAAGAGAGAGACGGAGAGAGAGAGAGGCAGAGAGAGAAACTGAAAGGAAGAGAGAGAGGGAGAGAGAGGGAGAGAGTGAGAGAGAAAGAGAGAGAGGGGGAGAGAGAGAGATCTACTGGCCTTTTTGAACTTAATATCATAATAACCACCTAGATGATAACCATGATCATTAGTGACAATTCCAAAATCACAAGTGATTCAAAAGTGAGATAAGATCAAAGTGCAAAGTTTTTCAACAATTCTTGACCACATACCATTGATAAGATAACACCTTAACCCCGGGAAAAAGATAGGGTTAAAAACAATTACAACACGGTGTTGACATTTTGTTGCTGTAGATAACTGTAGAATTATTTATGTCAGCTAAAAGACCTAGCCTCATCATTCGCTCATAAGAAAAACGCATAATTATATAATTATGAAATAAATCGTTCATAACATTTTGTTAAGTCGCATGATCAATGAAGAAACTAATTGAATTATTGGTTGTTGTTGTTGTTGTTGTTGTTGTTGTTGTTGATGTTATTTTCGTTGTTGTTGTATTTGTTGTTTATGTTTGTTTGTTTGATGTTGTGACTCATGCCGCTGATGTTGTTCTATGGCTGCTATTGTTATTGTTGTTCTAGTTCTTGTTTCCTATGTTGTTGTTGCTGTTGCTGTTAATATTGTTGATTATGGCGTTCGTTTTGCTATCATCATCATCATCATCATCATCATCATCATCATCATCATCATCATCATCATCATCATCATCATCATCATCATCATCATCATCATCATCATCATCATCATCATCATCATCATCATCATCATCATCATCATCATCATCATCATCATCCTTGATGCTTTTCTATTCTCATCTTTGTAACTATCTTTTTAACCAGAGTCATCATTCTAAAAAAAAAAAAAATTGTCAAAAAAAAGGGGGTCAGGGAAAAAAATCTAGTGTTGAGATTACCGTGTCAACGAGTTTTCTAAAACTAGAACTATCTCCTACCTATACCAGCAATGTTATTGCCAAGGAATGCTAGTATAGTGATAAATTTTATTCTGGTAGTAAAAACACTTCATGGAACAAACATAAGAAGAGCCTATTGATTCCCTCTTCACCTCAGCGCTGATAAAACACTTAGAGCCGTAAGTACAATGTCGGGGTAGCTTGCGACCCGTCCTAAGCCTTCTTTTGTTTATAGTTATTAAATATTTTACGACGAGTCCTAAGCTACGGCGACGTAGTGCTTATACTAGGCACAAGTTTAGTACCGCACGCAACGCGAAAATTTCATACCGTAAAAATAGGCCTAATTATGATTTGTTTTATCAACACTCAACAGTGCGGCGAACCGGATCAGGATCCGGGAAAAACGTGAATTTCGATACGCATTTTTATCGATAGAGTTTGTCATCTACCCTCGCCTGACTTATGCGACGTTAGTAATATAAGAGTTCGTTCGGGTATAAGTGGACATGTGTTTAGTAGCACTGGCAGTTAGAAACGTTGATGTACGAGGCTTTGACGGATTCCTGAAAAGTTTGGAGTTTTACTGCATGGTGACTTGCGAATGTAAAGGTAAATTAATTACGTTTTTCTGTCAATTTTTACTTTGTAAGCTGTGCATATTTTTAGGCGCTTTCTGTTAACCAGTGCAATGTGAAATGGTGGTGGGCGCGGTGGCCCTGGGGTAGAACATCGGCTTCCGACGCAAAAGGTCCGAGTTCGAGCCCTGGCGATTGCGCTCCCTACTGGTTGGGTCGGTGTCAGTTTAATGTGACTCGCTGAGACAGGAGTCATGGTATCCCCGCCCTGCCTCGTGTGTGGAAGCACATAAAAAATTGTAAGACGTCAATCTTGTGCCTCGTCCACAATATAGCCTATATAGTGCTAATGTTGGACGTTAAACCAACTCAACAACAATGAGAAATGGCGCAATGCATTTCGTGAACCAATCGATTTTCGCATCTCCTAAAAAAAAAACAGCAACGAAAAAACAGACAACCCATTGTGCTATATCTCCACAGGTAGAGTCAACTGTGACACTGTGTTATGTTACTATGCAGGCCTGCGCTAGCGTGAATAGTGCTCTCGAAATAGAATCCCTTTCGTTGTTTTTGTTTGCGAAACTTCCTAATATGAATCAGATATATAGACGGAAAAGTACACAATTTTGTTTTACGTTGTAAATTATTAATACTACAACCTTTGGGTTTGCGAAACTTCCTAATATGAATCAGATATATAGACGGAAAAGTACACAATATTGTTTTACGTTGTAAATTATTAATACTACAACCTTTGGGTTTGCGAAACTTCCTAATATGAATCAGATATATAGACGGAAAAGTACACAATATTGTTTTACGTTGTAAATTATTAATACTACAAAGTACAACCTTTGGGTGAGACTTCGACTACTATTGATAACATTAATAAAATTGTTTATTTTCACTCTGCGTGTGATTAAACGTGCGCGTCTGTTATCGTTGAACTTGGTCCTTTTGAAGCTAAATTAAAGCGTTGCCCACACAACCACACACACACACACACACACACTAAAAATGATTATTACATTTTTAAATGCATATATGTAGCTATATAATTTCAGCTGGAAAAATAACGCGTGTTTCTTCTTTTCCTAAAGACAATTTGTACCGATTGTTTTCTTGGCGTTGGTCTTTGCTGTTTTTTGTTTTGTTTTGTTTTTTTCTTTAATCGTGTTTTGTTTATTTGTTTTTGTTTTGCTTTTATTCATTTTTTCTAAACCTTCTGATATAGAGAATGATGACGCAGTGCATGAATAAATAAATAAAGAAAACATTAATAAAGTTGTTATTTACTCTGCGTGTGATTAAACGTGCGTGTCTGTTATTGTCGAACTTTGTCCTTCTGTAGCTACAATTTTGTCTATACAGTCCACACAGACTAAACAAAATCACTAGTTTTTATTAAATGCATATGTAACTATATAATTTAAGCAGGGGAGAAATTGGAAAAAAGAGTGTGTCTTTTTAAAAAAGAGAGTTGTGCTGTTTATTTTCTTGTTGTATGTTGGTCTTTGCTGTGTTTTTCTTTTCTTTTCTTTAATCGTGTTTTGTTAATTTTTGTTTGCTTGTTTGTTTTGATTTTATAATTAATAAAAACAACAACAAACTTTTGAGATAGAGAATGATGACACAGTGCATGAATAAATAATAAACAAATAGATAAATAAATAAATAAAGAAAGAAATGAATGAATAATATAAACATAAATAAGTACATATATACATAGATAAATAAAAAAATAAAAGTAAACAAACAAATAAATACATTTAAAAAAACCCCACCAAAAACAAAACCACCCCGCAAGAATAACTCCCCCCCCCAAGAAAAAAAAAAAAAAAAAAAAAAAAAAAAAAAAAAATAATAATAATAATAATAATAATAATAATAATAATAATAATACTAACAATAATAATAATAATAATAATAATAACAATAATAATAACAATGATAATAACAACAGCAGGCCAAATTAGATTAGATTTTGGACTATAACGCCACCCGCCCTCCTCCCCACACACCTACCCCTACAAAAAAGTAATAATAATAAATAAATAAATAAATAAATAAAACAAAAGCTACTCATCTAAACGATAAGAATTATATTATTTTCGTTTTTTCCACCAATTAAGCCGAAAAAGACACTTATTTTGCTTGGATCACAAATTTGACCTTTCGAGTCGGGGTCAATCTAATGACCTAGATAGAATATCTGTATTTTTAGCCGTCGTAAACACGGGATCGTTCGAGTGAGCATTTATCGATCGCTCATTCTAGATCTAGATCTACAACACAACAATCTGGAGAGAACACACAGAAAAGGTTTTACTTTATTTTTGGAGATGTGAGCTTCAAGGCCCGCATGCTATAAATTATTTCAGTTATCAAGCAAAGAGTCGTTGCATAGGCCTAGCCTAGTATATAATTATTATTTTGCCCTTTCCCCGTTGTTTCGAGGTTTCGAGTACTTTCGACCGTGTGTGTCTGGGTCGGATAGGCTAAGGCAAAGCGCATGAGTGATCCATGCGCTCTCTTTACTGTTTTCGCGGCACAGGTTCCTGGAGTCGACTTACTGAATCACTTCGCCAAGCCAAAAAAACATGGATTGTTTCTGAATATTCAGGAGACCTTGCATTCTAGTCTGTAAGTAGATCTAATTTGCCTATTTATTAATCATTGCAATTTATTAATCCCAGCCGAATATTATACGAATTAATTGGCTAAATCAAGTCGTTTTTCAATCAGGTTTTTAAACCATAGTTGTCTTGACACAATGTGGGTCGTTCATACCATAGCAGTATAGCACACGTGTTTATGATTGCGAGACATGTGCACCGCGCGATTTATTTCACTCAACGTGTGTGCGTCTTCATCACGTTTTTTTCTTCTTCTTCAATGATTTCATTATAAAAGAGGATAAAGGTTGTTTGTACTTTACACGAATCACAGCCCAGACCTGATATTTCTCTGTTGGAAATAATTATGTGATTTATAATTATCTAGATCTAGATCTAGATCTACATTCTATCTAGACTAGATTAATCTGGATTAGATTCTTGATATAAGCTTAATGTCCAGAGTAATCTAGATCTAGATTTGATGAAACCGAAGTTAAACTTAAATAAGCCCATGCTTGTACCATTTTATAAATATTCAAAAGGAGGACCTAGTCTAGATACATCCTTGCATTTAAAATAAATTAATTATAAATCTAATCGAACTTTCTTTTACACATGATTAATTTTTTAAAAAGCGGACATAGGCTTACATCAGGTCAGAATCTAGATTAGATTAGATTTTCGAGTTCGAGATCAGATTTAAAATTAACAGCAGATCTGTAAATTTAATTTATAGTAGGTCTACTATCAACACCACAGAAAAAGGGTGGCCTATGATCAACAACACCATTCTGTAGGGATATAGATCTAGATCTACTACTTAGGCTTTTGAGTCTACATCGGCCGACAGTGTGAGGCAAGCTGGTGCCAGCAATCATGTACATTATTTTAATGTTTTAGACATTCAGATTCCTAATAAATCAGGCACACATCTCAGATATAAGTTTTGAGCTAGCGTCCTCTAAAAAAAAAAATGCCTACTCGATATTGACCTCTTTTTTATTTCAACATAAAATTTATTGACATTCTCTGTTTCTAGAAGCGATAGAGCAATAGATGTACAGTTTTTGCTTATAAAACACTGTAAATTACCCTAAAAGTAAAAATTCCGACTTGTGCCTGATTTACCCTGGTTGTCTCACCTATATTCTTGACTTGGTAAGACTTTCAATTACCAGGCCTGGTTATTTTTTTTTAATACCGTAACTTAAGTGTTGTGAAAAAATGCCAGTAACTTTATCAATAGCCTACATTTTTTCCAATGTACCCTTTGGTTAAAATAGTTATATCTGTCTCTGCCTCTCTCTCTCTCTCTCTCTCTCTCTCTCTCTCTCTGTCTCTCTATCTCTCTATTTCTTTCTTTCCCTCACATTTATTTGTTGCTGTTGCGTTTTCTAGTATTCAATATAGACAGATCGTAATGGGTAGGCCCTATGTATATATTGTATTAAAATGGCAAAAACCTGTATACACTTCACATTAAATTTATCTTGCTTGAGATTTCACGTTTCCATATTTTGAAAAAATCAGGACAGAGCATTAACATCTGTAGATCTAGACTTCTGTCAACGACCCTTGGGTGTCTGTTTTCTTTTTGTTTTGTTTTTTCTTTTTTTTTTTTTTTACATTTTGCCAGACAAACTCAACATAGATCTTATGAATGCCATTTCTCCCGCTCTTTATTTTCGTTTGTGTGTGTGTGTGTGTGTGTGTGTGTGTGTGCTTTTGTTTGTAATTGACGTTTCTTTAATTTGTTTCCCCCACAAATTAATGATGGCCCGCTAAATACTAGTTTGCTAGAGGGTGACGAGAGAGGGTTTAAATAAAGCCTGCATACGCAATGACTTAACGTCCCTGCACTAGGTATATATCTCTATGTGAGAATCTGAGTTGGGTGGGTGGATGTTAAATCTGGAAATAATTAGAAATGATCGTCGTGGTTTGACTCAATAGACATTAATTTTTTTTTCTGTGTTATTTTTCTCATGTAGAAATTTTCTCTACACTTTGTAGAATCATTCTTTTTTTTTTCTTCTTCTGCTGCTTATTGATATTTACATCCTTTTTAAGAGAAAAAAAAAGTAGATGCAAAAGTTCCATCCCTGTTAGGTACGACTGTGCGAGTCATAATAATAATACTATTAGGTACGATTATCCTTGAGGTAAGGTTCTGTGCATAAATCTTGTTTAAAGTGAAAATATCGTACTTAAAAAAACAAAACAAGAAATGCTATCAAATTGACGGAAAACAAATAGATATAGATCTATAATGCACGACGCAACACTAAATCGTGTGCAAAATAAAACACTTGCGAGAGAGAGAGAGAGAGAGAGAGAGAGAGAGAGAGAGAGTGTGTGTGTATGTGTCGGTGTCTTTTGTGACACAATTACATTTTACGGAGTTCGTCGACTTGCCAAGTGCTATAGATTTTTTTAAAGAGCTTGCAAGAAGAAGAAAAGTTGTGTCAGCACATTGTGTTGCGCTGTTTATATCGATAGGCTACAAGTTGATATTTATCCTTGTAGAGAGAGAGAGAGAGAGAGAGAGAGAGAGAGAGAGAGAGAGAGAGAGAGAGAGAGAGAGAGAGAGAGAGAGAGATAGTTAGGTACTGTATTTTTGTTTAAATCTAGAATTGTGAGACTACACATTATTTGAATTGACACGTTATCTCACATAATAAACTATGCGGGCAACCATTGGACAGTTTTCCCCCTATTTTCCCCACTACCTTTTAATGATTTTCATTAGCCATCACTGAAATACGTAGGTGAAATAATTTACACAATTCAAACAATATGTATTTTTTTGGGGGTATGCATGCTCAAATGAGTTTTAATTGATAAAACTAACAACACTTATTATGAAGAACGCGGGTGTCTTGTTATCAGCAATTCAAATGATGTCTTTTCATCAAAAATTCAAATGAAGACTTGATCCTTTCAATCAATTCAAATTAAGCCTTGATCCTTTCACTCTTTTTGAAATTCAAATTAGGCTTTTAGAGCCTTCCAATCAATTAATCCATGTGATCCATACACGCAACCATAATATGCAGGCTTTAGGTTTGTCTGAAATCCACGAGTACATTGTTACTGATGGGTACTAAAAAAAAAAAAGGGGAGGGGGAGGGGAGGATGCTTCTCGAGCATATTCAGTTGTCAGATGTCAGTCTGGGGGCCTGTCCACAATGTAGCCTATATAGCGCTGGCGTTGGACCAACTCTTTCTTTCAGTCTTTGTCAGTTTTATGTTATCTTTAAAATGTGACCCACGTTCGTTAGTTGTGTGATCTGACTGTCGCCCCGATGGAGGCGATTGTGTTATCTGACAACACCTTTCTAGAGAGAGAGAGAGAGAGAGAGAGAGAGAGAGAGAGAGAGAGAGAGAGAGAGAGAGAGAGAGAGAGAGAGAGAGAGAGGGGGGGGGGGGGAGAGAGAGAGAGAGAGAGAGAGATAGAGAGAATAGGAGAGAAAGGATAACAGTGCAATGGAGAGTTCAGTCCTTATTTACTAACAGCTATCCCTGTAGATTGACGCAATCATTAAGCATTCATTAGGTTAGGCTACGGTGATTGACCCCGGCGTCTCTGATGATAAACAATGGCTCCGAAATCGATTAAGAAGTTTATTCCGACTGGCGGTGTGCCGTGCTAATGATTTAATTGAATGGTATTAAGTTCACTATTATTAATGTGGAGCTGGGAGTTAATTAATGTGGAGATGAGAGTTATTAATACCGTAACGTGTTGCTTTAGATGCATAGATACATGTAATGGTTTTAATCCTAACTTAGGACATTGGGTACCATTACGAAACCAGCTCGTAGAATAATCATTAGTCTATAATATATGTTGATTTTTTCTGAGAATTTATACGCTTTTAAAATATATCAAAGATACCGATCAAATTAATATTTTTCCCTTTAGGTCATGTTTACAAACTTACGTACGATTGACTTCGTCATTCTTCTTGAATCAGAAGATTGTCATGAAAAAACACAGTATCGATTACGTGTGTTGTAGGCAGTACGTGTCAGTAATACATGTACATACTTATTTAATCGATAGTGGCATGATGTAACATTAGTGTAGCGCAGAGACAGGTCACTCTACGGTCAGGGGCGAACTGACTCAAGTGGTAGAGCGTTGGTCTCCAGATAGGGAGGTCCGCGGATCGTATCCTACGATCGGTAAAAAAAAAAATATTTCTCCGATTCCTTTCCGTACAGCTTGGATCGGTCTCAGTTTGGGTGAGCAGGTCAAAAAATGTATTTGTGCGATTCCCTCTCTTTTCCTGCTTGGGTCGGTGTCAGTTTATTTTGATCTGTGTGAGATATAGCCAGATTTTCTGACGGTGCACGCTGAGAAATCAAGATGCATCCAATCTTGGTTGACATGTTGACATTAATTTGTCATCATTGATGCCATACATAACCCCAATGTAGATTCTGGAGCCACCCAAGCACGATTTCAAGGACATGGTAGGGGGGCGAACTGGCTCAAGTGGTAGAGCTTTAATCTCCAGATCGAAGGTCCGCGGATCGAATCCTACGATCGGTAAAAAAAAATATTTCTCCGATTCCTTTCCCTACAGCTTGGATCGGTTTCAGTTTAGTGTGTAGGTCAAAAATGTTTTCGTGCGATTCCCTCTCTTTTACTGCCTGGGTCGGTGTCAGTTTATTTTGAACTGTGTGAGATATAGCTAGATTTGCTGACGGTGCACGTTGAGAAATCAAGATGCATCCAATCTTGGTTGACATGTTGACATTATTTCTGTCATCATTGATGCCATACATAACCTCAATGTAGATTCTGGAACCATCCAAGCACGATTTCAAGGACATTGTAGGGGGACGAACTGGTTTAAGTGGTAGAGCGTTGTTCATCAGCTAGGAATGTCCGCGGATCAAATCCCACGACCGGTAAAATATTAATTTCTCCGATTACTTTCCCTACTCGTTGGATCGGTTTCAGTTTAGTGTGACCAGTTGAGACAGGAGTCCAGGTGTCCTGCCCTGTCTCGTGTGTGGCAGCACGCAGATTCATTGTCAGACGTCAGTCTTGGGGCCTACATATTGTTAACCTTTAAACAAAAACGAAACAAAACTCCAAACAAACATGACGGACGCGGTAGTCAAAAGTGGAAAGAGCGCTTCTTCTATTTTTTAATTTTCATGTGACTTCTTTTTCTCTCCTATTGGTTTGATCGGTGTCATTAATAACATGTAATCACACCATATGTGTCTATTAATAGACATCTGTGAATCAGACAAGTATCCCACTATGGGCTCACGCCACCTAGGTAAAGGATCTTTGTCTAGACGCGGGATGTGGTCATTATTATTTCAAAGGTTGAGTTGAGATGAGTTGGTTTTAACGTCCAATATCAGCACTATATAGACTATATTGTGGACGGGCCTCAAATGTGACGTCTGACAATTTTATGTGCTGCCACACACGAGATAGGGTTAGGATACCATGACTCCTCTCTCACAGTAGGGAGCGAAATCGCCAGGGCTCGAACTCAAACCTTTTGAAGCCGATGTTCTACCCCAGGGCCACCTCGCTTAAGGTACGTGTGTTTAAACCACTCTGAAGCGATTTTCTCTAGCCCCCACCCACCCCATCAGTTACCATAATATTAAGATATGCGATCTTATACAGCGACGGATCGCTAGACTAAACTCTGACAATTTTATCTTCTGACACACAAAGACTGCGCAGGGATATGGGATTTTTTTCTGTCTTAGTGTGTTACATGAATACTTGCCAATGTCCCAACCAGTACCAGAGGAGGGAACCAAATCCACCTAAAAAAAACAACCCAACAAAAACGAACAAACGAACAAATAAACAGCACGGTCAAAACGGGACCTCCTGAATCAAAGGCCAACGCTCTACCACTTTAACAACCTCGCCCGCCGCCTCCACACTAACTCTGAGAACATCGGCTTATGACACAAAAGGTTCGAGTTCGAGCCCCGGCGATTGCGCTCCCTACTGGTTGGGTCGGTGTCAGTTTAATGTGAGCGGCTGAGACAGGAGTCATGGTATCCCCGCCCTGTCTCGTGTGTGGCAGCACATAACATTGTCAGACGTCCTTCTTGGGGCCCGTCCACAATATAGCCTTTATAGTGCTGCTGTTGGACGTTAAACCAACCCAACCCAACCCCATATGTAAAACGCTGATCGGGCGGATCTAAAAAGAACTATGCGGGTGCTTACTGCATGCATGGCTGAACATCATTATTCTACATTATAGTACCTGATTGTCAGAGTGCCATGGAATATGTGGGCGTTCTGACCGCCAATAACAATAATTGTTCGCTTGATTGGTTCTGTTGTTTTACCTTGATCTTTGGAAATCAACCGGAACACAAAAGAGTTCTCGTACTTTGTAAATCGTTATCTGTCGTTTACTTTGCAGTTTGTAACTTACACAAGCGGCTAACTTATGATATAGTAATTAATATCAATAGGGCAGAGATTGGTTTTATTCATATAACATTCATGTGCGTTATCAAAGCTGCGCGTGTATTTTCTAAAGGAATACAGAATGTCATTTCACGGGTGATACAAAATTAATTCTGCTTTCAAAGACACCGACGTTAATGAATGCAATAATGCATTATTTTATTATTATATTAATAATGATAATTAATTCACCTTTATGCGATGCATTGTTTCACATTGAAAGAGGCTGTTTAAAATTATCAGCAGCAACAAGGTAGGGTGGTGCATCATTATATTAGGCCTATGGAGTGTACTATTAATTTTTTTAGTGAATAGTCACAGGAAGCAGCTAACAGGAGGGGGGGGGTACCCTAGGGTAAAACATCGGTTTCCGACGCAAAAGGTCCGTGGTTCGAGCCCTGGCAATTTCGCCCCCTACTGGTTGGGTCGGTGTCAGTTTTATGTGACTGGCAGGACAGGAGTCATGATATCCCCGCCCTGTCTCGTGTGTAGCAGCACATAAAATTGTCTGACGTCAGTCTTGGGGTCCGTCCACAATATAGCCTATAGATAGTTGCTGAACGTTAATCAACATACTAGTACTACTACTACTACTACTACTACTACTACTACTACTACTACTACTACTACTACTACTACTACTACTACTACTACTACTACTACTACTACTACTACTACTACTACTACTACTACTACTACTACTACTACTACTACTACTACTACTAATGACAATAAACTCTACAACAATCGCAACATCAGCAACAACAACAACAGCAACAACAACAAACAGCTTTAGGGCCTACATTATTACCCTTAGGTCCTAATCCACCATTTCCGCTGCCTTTTCGACGTTGTGCTTAACACCTATTGTCTACAATATAATATAATCATATACATGTAGTTGTGTGTGGTGGCCAGTTTGGTTGCAAACTGATTAATGCCGGTCTCTGACACTGTATTGTGTGGCCAACTCAAGACTGCTGGCTGGCTGTACCAGAGACTGTAGATGTAGTTAGACGTTTCACAAAAAGTTCTCACAATACTGTTGATTTTTACGCTCCTTTTTAGACGTTGTGCTTAAAACCCAATTGTCTACAATACATATTGTGTGTGGTGGCCAGTTTGGTTGCAAACTGATTAATGCCGGTCTCTGACTCTGTGTCAATGTTGTGTGGCTTCTGGTTGGTTAGACCAGAGACTATAGATTTAGTGAGACGTTTCACAAAGAGCCCACAATACTGTTGATTTTTACGCTGCCTTTTCGACGTTGTGCTTAAAACCCAATTGTCTACAATATAATACATAGGCATAATTATAGTTGTGTGTGAGGGGTCAGTCTGACTGCAAACTGATTAATGCCGGTCTCCGACTCTGTATTGTGTGGCCAGCTCAAGACTGGTGTTTGGATGTACCAGAGAATATAGATTTAGTGGGACGTTTCACAAAGAGCTCGCAATACTGCTGATTTGTACGCTGCTTTTTCGACGTTGTGCTTAAAATCCCATTGTCTACAATATAATACATAGACATAATTATAGTTGTGTGTGGTGGCCAGTCTGGCTGCAAACTGATTAATGCCGGTCTCTGACTGTGTTGTGTGGCTGCTGGTTGGCTAGACCAGAGACTATAGATTTAGTGAGACGTTTCACAAAGAGCTCACAATACTGTTGATTGTTACGCTGCCTTTTCGACGTTGTGCTTAAAACCCATTGTCTACAATATAATACATAGACATAATTATAGTTGTGTGCGGTGGCCGGTCTGCCTGCAAACTGATTAATGCCGGTCTCTGACATTGTATTGTGTGGCCAGCTCAAAGCTGTTGGTTGGTTAGACCAGAGACTATAGACTTAGTGAGACGTTTCACAAAGAGCTCACAATACTGTTGATTGTTACGCTGCCTTTTCGACGTTGTGCTTAAAACCCATTGTCTACAATATAATACATATTGTGTGTGGTGGTCAGTCTGCCTGCAAACTGATTAATGCCGGTCTCTTACTCGTGTTTTGTGGCTGCTGGTTGGCTGAACCAGAGACTATAGATTTAGTGAGACGTTTCACAAAGAGCTCACAATACTGTTGATTGTTACGCTGCCTTTTCGACGTTGTGCTTAAAATCCCATTGTCTACAATATAATACATAGACATAATTATAGTTGTGTGCGGTGGCCGGTCTGCCTGCAAACTGATTAACGCCGGTCTCTTACTCGTGTTTTGTGGCTGCTGGTTGGCTAAACCAGAGACTATAGATTTAGTGAGACGTTTCACAAAGAGCTCACAATACTGTTGATTGTAACGCTGCCTTTTCGACGTTGTGCTTAAAACCCATTGTCTACAATACAATACATAGACAATATAGTTGTGTGTGGGGGCCAGTCTGGTTGCAAACTGATTAATGCCGGGTCTCTGTTACTGTGTTGTGTGGCTTGCTGGTTGGCTGGATCAGAGACTATAGATGTAGTGAGACGTTTCACAAAGAGAGCTCGCAATACTACATGTATTAATTATTACGTAGAGCTAACGTGACGCGTTCTCTCTTTTTCTTTAATGAAATAAAGGCGGTTACACAATGTTCAGGGGGGCGCGGTGGTCCTGGGGTAGAACATCGGCTTCCACCAAAAGGTCCGGGTTCGGATCCTGGCGATTGCGCTCCCTACTGGGTTGGGTCGGTGTCAGTTTAATGTGACCGCCTGAGACAGGAGTCATGGTATCCCCGCCTTTTCTCGTGTGTGGCAGCTCATAAAATTGTCAGACGTTAGTCTTGGGGCCCGTCCACAATATAGCCTATATAGTGCTGACGTTGGACGTTAAACCAACTCAACAACAACGCAATGTACAGACTGAGGTTTAACTAATAAGCTTTGAAGAAGAAAGCAACCGCCTTAATTAGCTTGACCCATATACGCGAAATCTCCGCCGTGCAACCTCTCAATATTTAACAGTCTCTGGCTAGACCATGTGTAATTATTTTCCAGACACACTCAGTCACTGGTAACCCAGGTCAAAGTTATATGGGCCGGTTGGTCACACCAGATAAATCGCCGGTCCCGAAAAATATTTGGGTTTGGCTTGCTTTTCTAGTTCTTCTTCTTTGTATTGTTCTTTTTTTGCTTTTGTTACGGTCATGGATGGCTGAGCAAAGCCGGCAAGAGAGGGATAAATTCCAAGGTCGCGAAATGTGGTAGTTACGTGTACGTGAAAAAAAGGTCACGGGTTAGGAGCGATCTATGTGTGTGGATCTCTATCTCTCTTTCTTTCTTCCTTTCTCTCTCTTTCTTTTTTTCTCTTTCTCTCTCTCTCTCTCTTTCTTTTTTTCTCTTTCTCTCCTCTCTCTCTCTCTCTCTCTCTTTCTCTCTCTCTCTCCATCTCTCTCTCTCTCTCTCTTTCTCTCCAATGTTCTCCCGAGGGATCCTATTCGTCAAAGATTAAGGCAGGCAGGTTATCTACAATTTTACAGACTCTCTATGTCTAAATTGGTATTAACATAGGTCACTTGAGTTGGACTTTAATGGTTTCCGGTATCTCCTGTTGTGAGGAAAAGTGGGGTGGGTGTATGAGTGAGGGGCATTATGGAAAGAATAGAGAGAGAGAGAGAGAGAGGGAGAGAAGAAAGAAGGCGGTATACGAGAGAAAGGATAAAACTGCAAGGGAGAGAAGTTCAGTCAGTATGGCGCATGCCTTCTAGTGAAGAAGCCACAAGTTCAAATCCAGATTAAACAGTCTCTACCACATGTAGTTTGATTGATGTCAGTGTACATTGTTGCTGTGTGGGCTCAGCATGTAGGCTGAAAAGAACACTCTTGTTATCATTATTTCCTTTCCGCGATAAAAATATAATAGGAATAAATTACTGTTACCCTTGGTTTACAAACATATTTTTACTTTGTTCAGTGAAGTGACTTACATTGTTGTTGTTTTTTCCATATGGAAAACTTGTGTAAATCGTCTAATAATTCTGACAAGGTGTCTGAAGGTACATGCTCTCCCTTGCAAAACTTCATGATCTTTTATTTTTAAAAATCTTTCTGATTATGCACTGTATAGGGGCTGCGGTTGTCAAACTATTATTATACAATTGATAGATTCAGATTTTGCAAAATTGTGAAATCTGGAAATTATAATTGGTTATTATTTCACTTAAAACTAAAGGTGGTAGAAATATATACCTTTACTATAAAAAAAAATTCTTCCATTTGTTTTCAATTTCATTTTTTTTTTTTTTCAGATTTGGATGAGACCAAGCATTGATGATTCACACATTTACGAAGCCAAGAACTGATATACAACAGTTTAGCACACTTAAAAAAAACAACAAAAAACGTGACCTATGTGACAGACTCAAATCTCAGAATCATCTATCAAACTCGCCAAAGGATCGTATATTTTATTTCTCACGGATGCTGAGAAAAAATGGCTTTTAATACAACCATAATAAAACTCTAACAAAGTCTTACGACTTGTAGTGATTGACTACATCCGCACCCAGCAGATACAGCTAGTGAAATATTTTTAGTTCTCCCTAATTTATCGTCGCAGTCAGTTTCAAACAAAATGGGGGTGTCTATTCCCGACGACTGGCTGTGGATTGTGATTCTCGGCTTCATCGTTTCCTTCCTGCTGGCGTTCGGTATCGGCGCCAACGATGTGGCCAACTCTTTCGGGACGTCGGTGGGGTCAAAGGTCCTCACACTGGTCAAGGCATGCATCCTGGGAACGATCTTTGAGATCCTCGGCGCTGTTCTCATAGGTGGGTGAGACTGCGATGATTTGAAGTGATGATATATACTGATAATTCAATGTTATTTGTTTTAAGTTGTATAAATATGAGTTTAAATGTTGAACATAATTTTTAGGATCTCATAGGTGGGTGAGATTGCGATAATTTGAACTTGAAGTAATAATATATATATACAGATAACTTCACAAATTCAATGTCATTTGTTTTATGTTGTATAAATATAATGAGTTTAATAAATTAAATGTTGAACATTATTTTTAGGATCTCTTCGAGTTTACCTTAGAATGATTGGGTCGACGGAATTAAAATTTATGTTTAGTATTTAAGGCAAGTGGCTGTGGAGGAATATATCACATTCTAATGGTTAACTCAGATCAGTTCTGTCTTTGGCGTGAATTATTAAGTATTGAACACAATAATGTGAAAGGAGGTTTAGGGTAACTATATCTACTATCTTTAGGGTAACTATATCTAGTATATTTAGGGTTAACTATATCTACTATCTTTAGGGTTAACCATATCTACTATTTTTAGCAGAATATATAAGTAAATTATGATAAATAGAAAATTCTAGACAGTATTGCTCTGAATGTATCTTGACATTTTCGTTGAAGGACATAAAGTACCTTGAACAATATGCTATAGGGAAGTTGGTGTAACTATGTCTGAAATTATCTTTTGCAGGATACAAAGTATCGGACACTATACGCAAGGGGATAGTGGATGTCTCACCATACAACAACTCAGAGAAGCTTTTGTTGATGGGGAATCTCTCAGCCCTTACAGGTATGTAACAATAATATCGATCAAGATAATAATAATAATAATAATAATAAT
>RQTK01001124.1:94880-111394 GCA_003991915.1 Elysia chlorotica
ATAATAATAATTAAAATAATAATAATAATAATAATGATGATAATAATAATAATAATAGTAATAATAGTAATAATAATAAGAGGAGGAGGAGGAGAAGAAGAAGAAGAAGAAGAAGAAGAAGAAGAAGAAGAAGAAGAAGAAGAAGAAGAAGAGCAATTTTCCTATCGTGTAGCACAAACTCAAGTAAGGTAATTACTGATAAAGATGTTCATTGAAAACAAGTTTAATCTTTTTTGATTACCAAGATTCTCGTCCCTTTTTTGTTTAAATGCGCAACTAAACGCTTTTGCTGCAACTGCTATCAAGTATCATTACATCTTGATTTATGTTTTTGATACTTAAAAACATATACGTTATGTATTACCTTATTTAAAATGAATAAACGTAAATGAAATCCATGAAATAGTTAATAACTGATCACTCTCATACCTCGTGCAGGCTCGTGTATATGGTTGATGGTGGCTACACTGCTCAAACTTCCCGTCTCTGCGACTCACAGCATCGTCGGCGCAACGGTTGGTTTCAGCTTGGTAGCACAAGGCACCCGCGGCGTGGGCTGGTTCAAACTCGGCCTCATAATAATAATAATTATAATGATATTTATATTAATTAAGTGCATTTAACAGTTTTCCCACCATGTAGCCCAAACTAAAGTAACATAATTACTGCTAAAAGAAATTAATTGAACTCAAGGTTAATCTTCTTTGATCCCTGTTTTGTTAAAGTGCCCAACTGCTATTAGTGTTATGTATTATCTTGATCAAAATGAATAAATTTAAAGCATCTCTTATTTAAATCCATAAAAATAACAAATGATCACCTTCATTCCTTGTGCAGGCTCATGTATATGGTTGATGGTGGCCACACTTCTCAAACTGCCGGTCTCTGCGACTCACAGCATCGTCGGCGCAACGGTTGGTTTCAGCCTGGTTGCTCAAGGCACCCGCGGCGTGGGCTGGTTCAAACTCGGCCTCATTTGTGAGTTTAAGGATTAGCCTACACTTCTGGTTTACCTAACTGAAGGTGGGCGCGGTGGTCGAAGGGTAGAACATCAGCTTCCGACGCAAAAGGTCCCGAGTTCAAATGCTGGTGCGTTCCCTACTGGTTGGGTTGGTGTCAGTTTAATGTGATCGGCTGAGACAGGAGTCATGGTGTAACAGCACATAAAATTGTCAGACGTCTGTCTTGGGGCCCCTCCACAATATAGCCTATATAGTGCTGCTGTTGGACGTTAAAAACCATCCCCAACCCAACTGAATCCAAAGGCCACGCCTCGACGAGTTTTTGTTATCAAGAAGAGTCCACAAGTTGAAGATTAAATTTGAAAAGACGATCATGAGAATCCTGTATACAATTATTTCTTGCCATGTAATTGTAAGGAAATTAGCACATCGTATTCGCTAAATGTGTATTTGCTGGAAGAAAATTGGAATTGTCCCAATTTGTTGTTTTGAAATAATTATTACCACTTTCTGTTCCTCAAGTCGGGTGAGATATAGGCTGGCTCAGATATATACGACTTTTAATAAATATAAATTCAGGCGTGGAGGGAAAGAGACTTTAATAAATATAAATTCAGGCGTGGAGGGAAAGAGTTAAGAACATTTTTTTTTTTAGTTCTTATGTCTGTAAATTTTTTAACATTTCAAAACAAAACTAATTGCGATATTTAAAAAAGTCAATGAGTCCAAAAATCAACACAAACCAAAGTTAAAGGATCAATTATTATAATAGAAAGTAAACTTTAATATTTTTTCAAACTCTTCATAGTCCCTTACACAAATACCTATATATATGTGACAATATTATTCCTTGGATGTATCACTGCCATTCATGTTCTAGGATTTGAGAACAGTCCCACATGTCCAAACTTAACACTTGACTGTGTTATATACTCCATCCTCCAGTTCTGTCATGGTTTATATCGCCGGTGATGTCTGGAATTATCTCCGCCCTCCTGTACATGTTCATCCGCAAGTTTGTACTCAGCAAGGTGAGGCTGTCTCTGTGACATGTGAAGCAAAGTCAAGTTAGGATATCTTTCACAATCAAATTGATTTCATGTGAAACTTTGTAATATAAAATTTGTAATTACAAATATTAAGTCAACTTTATGCTTTTTTCAAATGCATATTATATCATTTCCGGGGGGGAGGTGGACCTGGGGTAG
Source organism: Elysia chlorotica (assembly GCA_003991915.1). NCBI lineage: Eukaryota > Metazoa > Mollusca > Gastropoda > Plakobranchidae > Elysia > Elysia chlorotica. The sequence goes on from RQTK01001124.1 coordinate 97,051, forward strand.
AACATAGGCTTCCGACGCAAAAGGTCCGAGGTTCGAGCCCTGGCGATTTCGCTACCTACTGGTTGGGTCGGTGTCAGTTTAATGTGACCGGCTGAGACAGGAGTCATTGTATCCCTGCCCTGTCTCGTGTGTGGCAGCACATAAAATTGTCAGACGTCAGTCTTGGGGCCAGTCCACAATATAGTCTATACAGTGCTGATTTTGGACGTTAAATCAAGTCAATTCATCTCCTCAGGGAAAACTTTGTGCTTTCTTAAATTTAAAATGCATATATTATATCATTTCCAAATGTTTGTTGGCTGTGAACAGCATTGATCAGGCAACACCAGCCTGCGACTTTATACATGTAGTAATTTACAACCTAACTCGGTCCATTATTCTGTTCTGCTTTCAGGAAAAACCGCTAGAAAATGGCCTTTTTTTGCTTCCCTTCTTTTATGGTGCCACGATATTGATCAACGCCATTTCTATATTTCTGGATGGTTCTGAACGTAAGTTTGATTCTCACATAATTTATTCCTTGAATTGTTTTTTTATGGCTATCAATGGTAACTAACCAAGACTTTTACAAATTGATACAGTAAAATGTCATAGGTAAAAAATGTTTTTCCTACTTTTTTTATAGGATGGCTGCAAAATTTTGCATTTTGTTTTGGTAAGACACCTATGTAAGTCTAAGATCGTGTTCTTTAATAGCAGCACCATTTTATATTAAAAGTGAAAAAGTTTGCCATAGTGCAGCTTTTCTATGTTTATAGGGCATTAGCTCAGAATTTATATCAGCAACTTGTGCCTGATTTAACCTGGTTGTCATATATATATACATGTATATGACTTTTTGTATATTTGGAGTAATATTTAAGATTATGTTATCATATAATAAAGAACTGCCAATTTTAGTCGAGAAGTTTCTGGCACCTACTAAGTAGGGGGGGGGGGGGGGGGCGGGGGGTGGCGGGGGAACATCGGCTTCCGACGCAAAAGGTCCCGAGTTCGAATCCTGGCTGTTGCGTTCCCTACTGGTTGGGTCGGTGTCAGTATAATGTGACTGGCTGAGACAGGAGTCATGGTATCCCCGCCCTGTCTCGTGTGTGGCAGCACATAAAATTGTCAGACGTCTGTCTTGGGGCCCGTCCACAATATAGTCTATATAGTGCTGCTGTTGGACGTTAAACCAACCCAAGCAAACCCAAGCAAACCTACTAAGTAATGTTAATGTGATATACAAATTGAGACTAGAAATGCTTTTAACACTTAAGAGCCTTTTATTATATTATTATGCAATCTTTTGCTTTTTTAAAAAGCCATTTTAGGGAATTGTGTGTGTAAATGCTTCTTTTTAACACTTTTGTGATTATATTTAAAATTGTTAAGCGCTAGAGCTTTCTGAAGGGAAAGCGCTCTATAAATAAATATTATTATTATCATTATTATTACAACTGAAAGCTTTCTGTTTTGCTCTACTCACAGCTGCCTCTTGTTCTCATTGTTATTATTATAATTATTACTAGCAATGTTTTTAACAATGCTTTGATTTACTTTGCTCTGTTTCAGTGCTGCAGTTTGACAAGATTCCTCTGTACGGTGCATTCATCATTTCTATTGGTCTGGCCCTCCTCACAGCTATCCTAGTGAAGATATTTGTTGTACCTTGGATGAGGAAAAAGATAGAAGGTGAGGTAGTTGTTTTTGTATTATACCCAAAATACTCGAAGGTGTTTTCAGGGGTATAGAAGTTTATGTCTTTAATTGCTTTCATGCCGTTGCTTTTTGTTGTTGTTTTTTTATGTGCTAATTTTGTTTATTTGTTGCCCATGATTTAATTTCTTTTCCTCTGTTTTTGTATCTTTCTCTCCCTACTCCCCCTTCTCTCTCTCTCTCTCTCTCTCTCTCTCTCTCTCTCTCTCTCTCTCTCTCTCTCTCTCTCTCTGTCTGTCTGTTTCTTTCTGTCTCTCAACATAGCCGTTACCTTGCTGACGTGCCGTAAAACAAACTCACTCTCTCTCTCTCTCTCTCTCTCTCTCTCTCTCGCTTGTGTGTATTCTCTCTTCCTGCTGTAATTTTCTCTTCAACCAAACCTGTTTTCATATTTCCAGACAAATTACTACAAAGTAAAGAGGAAGGGGAGGCCATTTTGACAGAGGCTAAGTACAAAAACGGAAATGGGCATGTGGATATGGAGATGTCGCAAGGTGAGAGTTAAGTAGTTGGTTGCTTAACGTCCAACGTAGGATCACTTGATTACATGTTTTGGAGGAAACCTATCAAAAGCCCACTCGCAAAGAGTAGAAAAAATAATAAAGAAAGCTTCCCGAATTATTGGCTGTGAACTGACGTCTTTCAAAGACATGTATTTTTTACAAGTAATTAAAAAAGCTAAATGTATTACATCAGACACAAACCATCCCCTGTTAAAATGTATTCTTGTATATGGGTGAAGAGTTGTGTGTTTTAAATCGCTCACTATATTTTATTATCACCATTACCATCACTATTTTTTATGTCACACGTGTACGACTGATGTATTTATGTATGTATGACCAAGAAAAATTTCCCTATGGGATAATAAAGGATTATCTCTATCTCTCTCTCTTGTAAAACTGATTATGGGTGATTGGTTAAATAGCAGTGTTTTCTAAATTTTGGAGAGAATAAATGGTGGTGTTAATGGGAACAATAACAAAACATAGACATTAACAAGTTCGACAATATCAACGATATTAACATCGAGAAAAAACATGGATTTTGGTGTTGTCTTCTGGAAAGCCAGTTAAATATTTGAACTGAAGAACTAAAACAAAATCAAGCCATGATAAAGAATGAATTTCGTTTGGAAAAGATATTTTCATTACTTGTCAATTAAAAGTGTGATTACTTTACTCTCTGCTAGGAAAAAAAAAAGATAAGATAAAAAAAAAAATTATAGCCTAATTGCAATGTATGTGATGTTTCAGTTTCGGAAAAAGACACCCAAAATGGCTCTTTAGTAAAGGTGAGAAAAATGTTTTGTTATCTTTGTACTAAAAATACAATCAGACGAGGTGCTAAACATGGATATGGTCCAACTGTTGACTATGCAGCTTCTAATTGAGAAATGTATAGTTTCTGGTTAAGTGGCAGCTAAGATGAACTCATTGATTCTGGTCTTTGATAATAGATTTTTCAAGAAACATTCTTTGGAGAACTTGCGTTAAACAGTTATGCTGTATAATTATAATGATTACCCAAGACCTAAGACAATGTCGACTGAATTCATCCATTTCTCCCAATGTGTTTTCTTACTTACTTTTAGACGGAAGACATGCTAATGGAGACTGATGCCACAGCAGTGCCTGTTACTTCTCTGGCCAGTAAGTCTGAATTTTTTTTTTGTTCGAATAACGTCAATTCTAATTTACAGTATCAGATCACAGAGGAAGTTATGTATAGATTTTGCAAATTTCATTTTTTTTCTCTTAAATCTGTTTTCATTCAAACTTTTCATTCAAAGCAGCAGCCTTAGCTTAAGCCACTGACTTAAAAAAATTTAGTTGTTTTGTGAACGAATAAAATAATTCCTGCTTGTTCAATTAACAAGAGCAATGTGTTATGGGTTTTACGCCTTTAATTTACTGTTGGCCATTTTACTATTTTAGTGTGTAAAGCAATTTCAAGTGAAAATGCCATTTGTTTTAAAGTGAAAAAGGTGGCAATATTGGACACCAGACTTAAAATACATCTTTGTAATGTTAACTTTAATTATTAACAGTTAGTGGAAAACTCCTTGAATCCTTTTTAAAACTAGACTTTTCCAAGGAAAACTTATTCAGTGCCAACTGAGGGATGAGGCAAACTTGTCAGTTTGATTCTATTCCGGTCCTCGTTATGTGAAAATTATTGTCATTTACAATACAGCATGGTTGAATACAGCAAAAGTATAAACAAATAAGTACATTGATATCCATAAACGATCACCTCAGCTAAAGTCAAATCAAGCTTCAAATCAGCATCACATGGTGGCCTGTTTTAAATTTTTTCTTTTTCTTTTTTTTTTTTTAAAGTAGCTTTAATCAGATTAAAGCCAACACTTCTTTCGAGTCCAAAAAAGGTTGGCTTTATCTGAAGTCCATGTTATGGTTAAATTTAAATTAAAAACTGTGAAATGGTTTCAAGACATGATAGGAAATATTATGCCACAAATACTAGAGTTTGAGTTATTGATTGCTTTATGATGTGATGTCATCTTATTTATAATTTCAGAAACAGATCAACCTCCGGAGGGAGAAAAACTTGTCATTGAAGTTCCAAGAAATTGGCAGTCCAGTAGTGGTAGCAGCAGTTGTGAGGTGAGCAAATGGAAAACTGTTAGAAAATATGAGAACAAAGAACAATCATCGTAATATTCTCTGAATTTTTTTTTAAACGTAGACCAATTTCTGTCTCTGATGTAAGTATATGTGTTCCCTCATCAATGAATATGATTTTCAACGTGATTTGTGATGAAATCATTATAGCTTCAGTCGAATCAGAGTTAAAATGGTTGTGGTAAACTAGAACATTCTCCTAATTTATTAACGTAGACCTTTTTCTGTCTCTATTGTAAGTATATGTGTTCTCTCATCAATGAATATGACGTTCAACTTGACTTGCCATGAAATGATTGTAGTTTCCATCAAATATCTTTATCAAAGTTAAAATGATTGTGGTAAAGGCTAGATCCAAGAGACTCGAGATCAGAAGTAAAAACAATGTTATGTCAGCTGTAGATTGTCATGGAATTCACATAGTTAGAAAATGTATGTTGCTCCAGGATTGGGGGGCGCGTTGGCCCTGGGGTAGAATATCTGCTTTCGACGCAAAAGGTTTGCGGTTCGAGCCCTGGTGATTTTGCCCCCTACCGGTTAGATCGGTGTCAGTTTAATGTGACCGGCTGAGACAGGAGTCATGGTATCCCCACCCTGTCTAGTGTGTGGCTGCACATAAAATTGTTTGATGTCAGTCTTGGGCCCCGTCCACAGTATAGCCTATTTAATGCTGATGTTGGACGTTAAACCAACTCAAATAGAACTGCTCCAGGATTCTTCCAACATAGAACAATTTTACGTATAGACAAAATTGCTTCTCCCAATTAGTTAGTCCATCACATTATTTTATTAAAATATCTAATTTAGAGCTGAAGATGTCAATATATAATTGTAACAAGATGGTAAAAAAAAAAAGCCCCCATAGGCCTCGTTCTTGATAATTTGACTCACAATATGGGATATTTGACCAATCTAGAGCTTTAGTGGTTGGGCTTCAGTATTGTATTCAAAGTTTTTAGCGTCAAATGCAATGTAAGTCGGCTACGAGATTATCCTTTTGTATAGAGATTAAAATTTTCTCGAATTTAACTGGGTAAAATAGTCTGGCCATGTGTGTCTACCTAATAAATTTATTTTGAGTTTAATGGTGGTGAAGATGTCTCTGAAACTGGAGATGGTTAGGATCACATCTAGACCGGAGATAGTTGAGATCACATCTAGATCTGATATTAAAAAAAGGGGCTTTGCCAAAAGTTTATATAACCTGAATTACTATTATACTCAGAGCAATCGCTGAACTGGCTTTATTGCAACATATTAAATTACTATTAAACATAATGCAGTGCTCTTTTTCGTGAAGGGGTAAACAATTAGATGAAAAGTATATCTGTCGAGAGCAAGCAGAAGTTTTGTACACTTTGTTATGATATATGTGACGCTAAACAGACATACACTGATACAGAATATCATGGATTTATATGCAATCAAGCAATAGACGATTGTGTGAAGATTCGGCCATGTTTATTGTTGTTAGACATCGGAAGAAAGTGATTATAGCATAATGGTTACAAAATAGGTAGTGGCTATTGATGGACAATGCTGTATGTAGTTATTTATCTAGCTTGACTTGGTGGTCATCTGACACACTTGAATTCAAACAATGAGTTTGACAAAAGTCCATTTTACTTCAAAAATAACTAAACAAATTTTAAATGATTACCTTTTGTGTATCGATTTTAGTTTTTCTAAAAATTGGCATAGTTTTCATTTTTTGTGTAACCATGTTTATTTTTTATTATAATTATTATGTGTGAAATTCGTGTAACATGTCCAAATCGATTTTCCCTCAAAGGGACAAATAAAGATTATCTTATCTTATATTATCTTATCTCTGTGTGTAATGTTCAGTCCAGAGAAGGAGAGACGAGGGAAACCATCAAAGAGAACCCCGTTACTGCCAAGCTGTTCTCATTTCTGCAAATATTGACAGCCGTGTTTGGATCATTTGCACATGGCGGCAATGATGTCAGGTTAGTGTAATGATGGAAAAATGTCTTCATCTTTTTCCTCCTCGTCTCTCTGTGTGCCGCACATTCAGTCAATAAAATCTTGTTATTTACTTCTATTATGTGTTAGGGCTTCTGGTTGTCTCTATGATTTTTAGTAAAAAAAAGAATGCTGTATGAAATGTTAAGAGTGATTTCACTTTCAAAAACTGATCACCTAAAGTATAGAGCCTAAGAGTCCCTGGGCTAAAACATTGGCTTCCAACGCAAAAGGTTTGTGGTTCGAGTCCTGATTATTTCACCCCTTACTGGTTGGTTTGGTGTTAGTTTAATGTGACTGGCTGAGACAAGAGTCATGGTATCCCCGCCCTGTTTTGTGTGTGGCAGCACATAAAATTGTCAGACGTCAGTCTTGAGGCCCGTCCACAATATAGCCTATATAGTGCTGCTCTTGGACGTTAAACCAAGCCAACCAACCATCGTGTGTGGCAGCATGTACGATTGTCAGATCTTATTCTTTGGGCCTGTCCACAATATAGCCTATATAGTGCTGATGTTGGATGTTAAAACCAACTCAACTCAACTCACCTATAATGAAATCCCATCTATATTACTTGAGACTAGTGCCTTAGAGCCCATATAGTGCTGACGTTAGACATTAAAACCATTGTTTATTTTATCATAATGATCTTACTCTCCAGCAACCCAACCAACCATCGTGTGTGGCAGCATGTACGATTGTCAGATCTTATTCTTGAGACCTGTCCACAATATAGCCCATATAGTGCTGGTGTTGGATGTTAAAACCAACTCAACTCAACTCACCTATAAAGAAATCCCATCTATATTATTACTTGAGAGTAGTGTCTGAGAGCCTATATAGTGCTGACGTTAGACGTTAAAACCATCGTTTATCTTATCAACATGACCTTACTCTCCAGCAACCCAACCAACCATCATGTGTGGCAGCATGTACGATTGCCAGATCTTATTCTTGGGACCTGTCCACAATATAATAATAATAATAATTTAATAATAATTAATAATTTATTGCATTTCCAAAATCGAAATTCTGCTCAATGCGCATTACATCAAAAGTAATCATGTACATGAAATAAACATAGCCTATATAGTGGGGATGTTAAACATTAAAACGATTGTTTATCTTATAATGATCTTAACCTGTCCACAATATAGCCTATATAGTGCTGACGTTAGACGTTAAAACAATCGTTTATCTTATCATAATGATCTTAACTCTCCAGCAACGCTATTGGTCCGCTGGTCGGGCTGTGGGTGATCAGCACGGAGCACAGTGTCGCGCAGAAAGCCCCGACGCCAATCTGGATCCTGCTCTACGGGGGCGTGGGGATCAGCGTGGGTCTGTGGGTCCTGGGGCGTCGGGTCATCAAGACGATGGGCGAGGATCTGTCCAAGATCACGCCCTCCAGGTGAGGGGAACTTTTCATTTCTGTAGGATTTAAGCTACTGAACTTCTATATTTAGAGAAGAAATATTAAATTGTTTTTGAGTTTTTTTTCTTTTACATTACAAATGTAAGTTGTAGCTGTGAACATTTCTAGCATTGATGTGCTGAATTAGCCGCAATGAAAGTGAAACTGTTTTCTAAATTAAATGTACTTTTTATTTCTAGTAATGAGTTCTCTTTTCTTGAATTTAAGACGAAGTCTGTTTTTTGATGATTGGTGTTTCAATAAATTGTAAAAAAAATGATGAAACCAGTAATGATGATCCTAAAGTAGAATATTACAAACCCCATACATCTTTTTATGACTATTTATTGTGAAAACTGGAGTTTTAAAATCCCTTTGAAACAGTCATGAACCGTGTTTATAAAATTGAACAAATCAAGGAAGTGAAGGCTTTATATCATGTGTGTCACAGGATCCTTGCATTTATTGATTAAATATTAAAGATCATTGCTTTTTTGTTTACCTCCATGATGATGCATAATAAGGTATATTAGTCGGAGTCAAAAACAAAAATTGAAAATTCAATTAACTATTTTACTCTTCTGATGATCCATCCACAATATAGCCTATATAGTGGCAGAAGTTGGAGGGTAAGCAACCAACTCACCTGAACTCAACCTTTCTGATACTAACATCACCCTGTTTGTTTCAATCTCACAGCGGTTTCTGCATCGAGCTTGGAGCAGCGTTCACCGTGCTCGTCGCCTCCAACATCGGCATCCCGATCTCCACGACGCACTGCAAGGTCGGCTCTATTGTTTTTGTCGGGCGGGTCAGGTCTAACGACAACGTGGACTGGTCGCTGTTTCGGAACATCATCTTTGCCTGGGTGGGAACGCTGCCGGTGGCAGGCTGCCTCAGTGCCCTCATGATGTTTTTACTGAAGGAGTATGCGATGTAGTACTAGTAGTAGTCGTCTCTCATCTCAGACCTCAGACATCGGCACGGCCATCGGAGCAAGCTGTACGAGTTATTTGCGAAATGTTTTGAAGAAATACACGATGCACTCGTCACTGACTTCCGACCTCAACATGATCACCAATGAAGCGGTGCAATTTAATTTGCAGGAAATTCTTGGGATTATGTTCATCATAAAAGAGAAATCAACGAAGATTCATTTGATACAAGTTTTGTATGAAAGTTCCTGGGATGAGGTTCATAAAAAAAAGAAATCGACTGGATATATTTGGTACAATTTATCAATGGAAAGATTTTGAGAGTTAAGATCAGTCCAACTGAAGCTGAGAAATTAGCCGAAAGCTGATTCTCCCAAATGCTGACTACTGAGAACAGTATCAGAATGTATGCCCTGAGCTTTCAAACTCCAAAGTTCAACCTAAAGTAAACAGATAATCAGGCAGATGCTCACAAACTACTCGGCTAATGTTTGTCTAGTCACTGTTGTTTTCTGCATATGGAATTCTGCGTAAGAAAACGCAAGGAAACATTTTTATGACATTCACGGCATAAAATTGATCGCGCATACAATGAAATGTTTGTAGACATTTTTTTTTGTATTCTAATTGGCACTACCAGTGTCGTGCTGAAATATTTAAGTGATGGTCCAACAATGTGAAAGGCAAAGAGAACTTGTGTTGGAAGAGAGCCAAGTTCTCTGTCCCAACTTAATGTCTTGTGGGTTCCCAGGCAAGAACCTATATGGTGGCAGTGACAGAAATAAATAAAGTATACTACTTTTTACAGTAAATGTTTTACATTATGCAGTAAGTTAAATTACAACGTAAACCTGCTGTCATATTGAGAGGAGGAGCTGAATTAAATTCTGCAACATTTTATATTTTACAGTATAAAATTTTTTGCAGTTCTTTTCATATTGTTAAAGATGGCGCACATCTTTACACAGTCAAAGTCCTATGAGCAATGCCAGACTTCTGTAAGAAGATACGACACGAGTCAATGGCATCACCACCCAGAAAAAATCAAAGTATTACTTGTATATTGAGCACTTAATATTCAGCCTTCTAATCCTGCAATAGTTTAGAGAGATGATTGCAATATAGCCATTACTGTGCTGACGTGCCGTAAAACAAACTCAACTTAGAGAGATGGTGATGATAATATTCAAAACAAAACACAGATTTTTAAATCGACAATAGTCACAATTTTCCCAAGGGAAAATTTGTTCATCAGATCAAAATTTTACATTAAAACTTAGATTCTGTATTTGTCCACTACAGAAATATTCTAGTTTGGTAAAAGTCGTATTAAACTAATGTATCGTCTGTAAATTTGAAATGAGGCATTTTGTATTACTTGAAATGAACTGAAGCAATGCAAAGTATATATATATATTAATTTACTAACTGGCGGAGTCTTTGTGCCATTCTGTGAGTGTTTTCCCTCAGCATTCCACTATGCAAATATTCATTGATCCTCATATATACATCTTTTTTCTCTGAACTTGTTCTTAGATAGTAAGAAAGGCTATAATGTGTACGAGATCAAATTGTATGTTTGTAATTGGAAAGCTTGTCATATCAAATGAATATTTAACAATAATTTTTTTTTTATGTAGGATAGAAACTTGCTTTTAATCTTTGTTTTTGTTGTTGTTGTTGTTGTTGCAGGTTTTGAATGCCATTAAAAGCATTGTTTTATTTCAAACTATTGTCAATGGTGTTTTCAAAATATTTGAGTGCTGGATAATTTTTCTACGCTTTTGAGATTTTTTTAAATTACAAGTAAGGAAATTTTTTTACGTTCAAGACAGTTGAATGAAAAGTCCACTTTTTAAAGCTTGGTTAAGTGCGCTAGGAAATGCTTTTAAAATCAACTAGTTATTAAATATAACATTATTAACTTTATATACAACAGTTGCTTGTATCTACTCTATGTATCCTGTTACTGAAAAAACAAAAACAAAACAAAAAATTACCTTTGGTCCTTATATGTTTTCACACACATAGAGTGAAGGTCTAAAGAACTCTTTGTAGTAAGCTAACGATTTTTAATTGTTTTTAATCACAATTAATCTTTTAGTCACAAAATAGTAATTCTTTTATGTTACGGAATTAACTCCAAGGATCTGATCTGGTGAAGTTTTCTAATTATTCAAATTTTAATTACTGCTTTGGTTATATATTTAACATTAATTTTATTATTTTTAAACTTCAAAACACATTTTAAAATTAAAAAAATGGTAGTGATTTAGTGAACAATGTCAGACTTTCCTCCCTTGATTGTAAGACAGCTTCTTCTAATTTGGGCATTCGTTCACTGTAACCCATTACACAAATGACATAAATGTACAAGAATTTGTTTTCAATTTTTATATGAACACACAATACTCTCTCTCTCTCTCTCTCTCTCTCTCTCTCTCTCTCTCTCTCTCTCTCTCTCTCTATTCCTCTCTATCTATCTATCTATCTCTGTCTCTCTCTTTTCTCTTAACCCTCTCTATGTATGTATGTATGTATGTATGTATGTATGTATGTATGTATGTATGTATCTATCTATCTATCTATCTATCTATCTATCTACCTATCTATCTCTGTTTCTCTCTGTTCTCTAATTTCTCTCTTTCTATCTCTATCTCTACCAATTTTTTTCTTTTTCTCTCTCGATCCTCTTTTCACTGTAAATTCTTTGCTTATTGAATGAATACATTGGTGCAGACGTTTGCTTATTTGTTCATCTGTTATTAGTTCTTAAATTGCAACTCGCATTTTCTCTTCACCTGTACATCTTTATTTTGCCTATTGTAACCTTCTGTATATTTTATTTCTTGTGAGTGCCTTGATCAATGTTGAAACTTTTGTTGCGTTGCTCCAAGTTTTAATTACTATATTGAGTGTTGCATTTACAGCTTTTAATTTGCCTAAAGCAGGCAGCTGCATTACCTTCAAGGCATTATCATGATATACAAATCCTTTTTTGCTTTTAAGAGTATTAACATATGTACAATTCAATATAAAAAAAAACAACGTAAATCTTGTTAATGCTGACATAAAAATTAGAAAGCCCAGAGCCAAAGCACGACTGTTGGTCTTCTCCGAAATCCATTGGCAGTGTCTGTATTACGAAGTCAAATTAACAATGACCCTACATTTCCAGGGTTTATGACAATGTACTGTCAATAGAATTATGAAAATGTCATACTATTAGTGTTTTTATGAAGATTTTTGATAAATTTGTATAATGTTTACAAATGAGATGTGTGCTAAAGAAAAATGCACCAATATTTCATCACTGCAGTATAGTATTTTATAACTGAAATAGGACAATATGCAACTAGGACTGTTTTTTAAAGTCATCAAAGTCAACAAGCTTTTAATGTGGACGTAGCGTCAGCAGCAGTATTCTATTGTATCACATCTATTTTTAAAAAAAAATAAATGCTGTTTTTAATTGTTTTATCGTATCGCCATCAAGTAAACTACATCTGTCCCTTCTGCTTATCGTAAATATTATATAACTTTAAAATGTCTATTTTAAACCTGATACCTTTTTCCTTGCAGTTTCTTTATCTGCATAAGTACCCAGTTGTTCTATTTAATTGTAAATACTGTATTAACATGTGAATCTGTCCTGCAAAATGTAATGTGCTGTTTTTGTGAAAGTCTTTTTGGATAAAAATGTATTATGTACTGAGGCATTTCTTGAGAACGACACGTTTTTTGGTTTGTCTGAAAAATGATTGACATGTACATGTCTGCATATTATATTCATTCTAAAACTTGATTGCTGCTGCTTTATTGTTGCTGATCTAGATTTTTACTATCCTGTGCCTTGACGATACCAGTGAGAGCAAAGACACAAAATGTTGTAACCTTTTTTCTTTGCAGCTTTCTACAGACAGACAGCGGATTTTCTTTGTACTGAATTCTATGAAATTTGTGGTAATGTTTCACCTCGGTTAATACTTCTATTTATAGGCAGCATTACAAACAAAAAAAAATTCAATATTTTTTTGGTAAATGTCCTGCGTAGCTTTGTATGAATTATTATTGGAGTAATTGTTGTTTATAGAGCAAACTGGTTTTTAAGCTACGAAGTTTAAATTTGAAGTTTAAACTTGAAAGATAGAAGTAGTTTTAATACGAGATTTTATTTAACATCGAAAACAGCAGAATTCTCTCGCTACTACATCCTTAACATTTCAGAGGCTGCACTTTTTCATCAGTCAAAGTATATTTGGTTTTTAATTGAAACCATCTTCGATTATTTTATTTTTTCTATGTGATACAGATTTTGCATAACTTGAATTGCTTTGGTTGTTTATTACCACTTTAAATAACACACGTAGAATTTTCTGTAAGCAGTTTGATTAAAACAGTCTGCTTGTTGGAAAGGTCGACGAAAATGTACACAACAGGGTTTTGTGAGTTTTTCATGATTTAACATAAAAATATTAGAATGGTTAAAGTGTATTTGTCCTTTAAAGGCACATTTGATGGTCCGTATATGCAGCATAACAAAACAGTATAGACAGTTACAACATGAGTTATTACAAATATCAATACTCATAACAGCATCAATAATAATAACAATAATAATAAGGGTATGGAATGAAAGTCGAAAAAACACCAATCAAACATTTCTCTTTCCATGTGTGTTTTCATCTTTCATCCTGTTTGTTGATATCTTGTTTCAAGTTTGTGATAGTAATATAATAGTATTCAATCCAAGATTTTAGTCTGTTATTGGTAGCCTGAACTGTATCATATCCTCTTATCAAGTTTTGTAAAAGGGTAGTGAAGTATTTTTACATGCTCATTACATCGAGCACAAGTGGGTGATTCCCCGAGCTTTGTTTGTCCAAATCTGATCCGAGTTATGTTTGTTATGACGAGTTTGTGATCGCTACTTTGTTGTATAATATATGTTGCATTTATACAAAAGCAAATATTATGTTTTTTATGAAATTGCTTAATGTGTTAAGAGATACTTTATGTCTAAACATTGATGTACAGTGTTATTTTACATATATATTGAAATCCCCTTTCCAATAAATGTTGCTATGCTTCAATGTATGAATTTTACAGCTTCTAGGCATATCTTTATCTTTTTTTCGTTTCTTGAATTCTTCATTGCGTGCCAGTCCGAAATTCTTTTGAATAACACTATTTTCAGGAACAAAGCTTTAATTCTTTTAATCAGGGTTTTCATCATACATATTTTATCTGTCATGTCTATTTTAATTGTTAACTTGTAACTTGTGTGTGAAAATGCAGTTTGATGCTTACTATGGGTGATTTTTTTTCTTTTTTTTCCGTTTTTATTTTTTAAATTTTTTTTCTTCTTTCTAATTTTGGTTTCAAAATGTGATGGTTGTATGAGTGTGATGACTGTGATGCTGTGATTCTGCAACATAATAGTCAAGAGTTGTCTTCCCCTGTACTTCCCACTGTCAGTGACAAAACCAAGTGGTTGAATCGTGGACTGTAAACAATAAAGACTTTTCATCTCCCAATTGAGTTGTCTTATTGTGTTGTACTTGTAACATAATAATAATAATGATGATGATGATGATGATGATGATGATGATGATGATGATGATGATGATGATGATGATGATGATGATGATGATGATGATGATGAT
>RQTK01001124.1:111590-121590 GCA_003991915.1 Elysia chlorotica
CTACTACTACTACTACTACTACTACTACTACTACTACTACTACTACTACTACTACTACTACTACTACTACTACTACTACTTTTAATACCAATATTAGTACTATATCATATATTGATTCACTTATAAACTATCTTTTTACAACTTTGAGAAGCAAGAGAAGGGCAAGAGTTCGTGGTAATTATCTACTAAGATATTTTGTTTACTTCCCTTGCTATCCGTGTAAATCGCGAAACTTTTGGGCTATACTGGGGCCCTCTTCAGGTGATGGCTTTGAAAATAAAATAAGAAAGTTAAGTCAAATGACAACAATACCCATCGGCCATCAGTCACAACGTGGCATTGGACACTTAACTACGTTGAACAGAATGTCATGTACAGCCAAGTGCCCTCCATGGTTGAGTGTCTTTGAGATTTGGACAGACATAATATTTATGCCGTCTTTCACGGAATGGAGGAAATCGAATGCAGAAATTAAAAAAAAAATAGATCTAATATCAACGGGAGTTAAACAGCTATCAAGAAAACAAAATCGAAAACATGTCTGAGCAGACTAAACAAAACGGCGTACGAAAGAAAATCATTGAAGGCGCTTTAGACGGAAAACTACGTCGTATGTTACTAGTGAAGAAAAAAACTGGCTGATAAACACAGCAGATTGTATTAGGTACTTCACCAACGGTTTCATTATAATAAAGACCATTTGAGCTCATTAAAATACATAATAAGAAACAACAAAACTCTTTACGAAAACTGGAATAAATCCATACCAGAATCGGTTTTGCGTCGACTCTGAACAATATCAAGTTGTATTGCTTCAAATTCTTCCTTTTATAACACTAAAAATTAATAAAATAAGTTAAGGCGAAAAATCTGAAGCATGGAAATATTTTAAGTGAACCTCTTTGATTAGACAATATCAATCTGTTACTACCTTAGTCTCTATCTTTTTGGTTCAGTTTTGTAATTTTTCAGGATTTCAATTTTTCGGGAAATTGTGAACCTTTAAACCCCAACAAACCAGCAAATTCTGCTATCGTTGATTGGAAACAAGGATGTGGGATATCGATAATTATAATTGAAAAAAATCATAATTATATCAAAGAAAACTTTCAAACCGCCTCTTTTTTCCTCCTTCGTTAGCGCCAGCTAGATTGATTACCTATAGGCCATGGAACAAGGAGTAATCTTTCCAGATATTTAAAATACACAGGAAAGGAGGATCATTACTGTACTCCTTGGTCCTGCCTTTTGTGAAAATCTAATGTTCTAATATATTGAACCCCAACCCCTCCCAATCTGCATATACATATTCATTATCCAACTCAGTTTGAATTTTTTGTAATGTTAAAAACGAGTAAACAATGAACCTAACAATGAATTTACTTATATCCCGTCAATAACATTTCTACAAGCTGTAAAGTAATAAATAATAATCAATATTCTCAGGCAGCATAGTGGCGTAAAACAATGGTTTTACAAGTAGGCTACCGTTCAGGCGTTCGGGTTCCATATTATAGGGCCTAGATCTATTTATAGTATTCCCCCAAATTTGTACGTTCAGCTTTTGTCGTGTTTGTCCGGAGGGCCTGATTGGGTATTTACTTCTGATCAAGCGCCATTAAATCTCTTAAAAGCTTTTGTGCATACATCGGTCTACCGTGTGGCGTTCAAGATATCTAGATCTAGATTTAATGGCAAGCAGACTTCTACTCTAGAGTCCTTGAATCTGGTTGTCGCAAGTACAACATTGTGGTCATCTTTTTAAGTCTTAAGATATATAAGAACAAAAAGGTCTACGACGAGTTGTAAGCTACTTGAACATTGTACTTACGAACGCTATAGCTCTAGATCTAGATCTAAAAGTCTTATTTGCTTTGGGAATCCGGTGGAGCTGCACTGAAGCACTTGGCGCCAAAATATTGCGACCCCTGATTAGTTCCGGTTCAGTGTAAGCCCCGGATTAACAGCGCCCCCACCACCACCCCTCCCCCTTACCCCACAACCAAAAACACTGTCCAACCTCCTTCTCCAACTTCCAACCTTCCAATCTTCCAAACCCACTACTGTTCACGGTTCCTTTAAGACTAAAGAGCTCCTCCTTCTCTCCCCCGTGTTTCTCGCCTCATCTGATTTTGGATATTTCTGTCGCGGCGCTGATCAAGAGGCGCCCAAAGTGACAAATGCTGCGACTGCTGCGACTGCTACGACTGCTGCCCCAAGATCCCCTGGGGGCTGTGCCGACCTGACTGCTAGGACTAGATTCCACCTTATCAAAATCGCCGATCTCTCGCTCCGAATAATATTTCATGCATGCTAATCGACAGTTTATCCCCTTTAAGAGAGTTTTCAATCAGCATGTTCTTGGGCTAAAGGTACAACGTCGTGGTAGCTTACAATTAGTCGTAAGAAAAATGCGATATTAGACGGCTTACGACGAGAGGCAAGCTACGACGACGTTGTACCTACGGGTAATAATCCTTAATATATAAAAGTTTCGCACAGGAATGAATGGGTAAAAAGTAATAGAGGGATTTGGAGGCGACGAAAACAAAAACCCCCACACAAATCACACCTATTGTAATCGTCAGGAATGTTTCATATACTTTTTTTTAAAAACATTTAGTTAACTGTTTTGATGGAGCAGCGTAGTTTTGTCAAAGTTGGACAAAGGCAGAAAAATAATGACTGATTGCAAGCATCGGAAACAATGAGGTTTTAAAAGGCATAAGAACTTAGTTTGTAGATTTCATTTCATAAACAATTAGTAAACACGTCATTGTTTCTTTTGATCGAACAATGCTTCAATGTTAGTCTCTGCACAATGTATTCTTTCTTTAAAAATTAAAAAAACAACAAACAGGTGACCCCCCAAAAAACCGGTACGTCAATTAACCGAATGCCTTTAAATCTGGTACTGACTCATTGAACCAGTTATGTGATTACTGTCAAAATAACACCTAAATCCCAATTTGGCCAAAGAGGGGTCTGTTGTCTCAGGCAGTTTTTACCCACTTTGATCAACAAAGATTGTCAAACCCGACATTTTTGAACGGGTGCTCTCCAGTGTTGCACCAGTGTTTTGGAGAATGTCCAGACAATTTGACAACGCAGCTGCAGTAGATTTTGTAATTTGAGGTAAGCAAAATATGTAATTTTCTCCTATACTTTAAATTGCTGTATTACCAAGAATTTTTAGGTTTTGTGTGTGCTGTGTTGATAATACCACGAGAAGGACTCAACATTGGTATTTATGAATTACTAAAACTAGTCGTGGTAGTGATGGTTGTGCTGCTGTTTAAAGGTAATAATAACAGCAGCACCAACGACAACAGTTCTTATAGCAATAGTAAAAACAATCACGTGACGTTGGACGTTAAACCAACTCAACAACCTCGTTCTGTCTCGTGTGTGGCAGCACATAAAATTGTCAGACGTCATTCTTAGGGTCCCGTTCACAGTATAGCTATATAGTGCCGACGTTGGACATTAAACCAACTCAATCCATCGAACAAGAGAAGTGAGTATGCTGCTTAGTGCACCTTGCCCTCGTTTTTTTTTATTTGTTTATTTATTTTTTAGACCCGCTGCAAAACTGCACTATGACATTTCTACTTTTAAAAAATCTTTGATGCCGTCTTTTTTACGAAATCGCTTTTCCAATTCGTGGAAATTATCAACCTTTAAAGTGTACTCATGCGTGGAAATTTTATTTCTATGAAATCAGAGATTTTTTTGCATGTGATTGCCTGCCACTAGATTGTTCACATTTTTCTACACTGGAAACTACTTACTTTATGTTATATTTGTCCTCCTTTTTATGGATTCTGGACACACTAATGTTTTGTTTGAAGAAGATGGCCAAGTGCAGGAATATTGAAATACAATAAGGTTTACGAGCTATAGCATTACAACGTTATAGGTTTAAGTAAAACGCATACTTATTTGTTTTAGTTTCTGTTTTGTTTTAGACATGGACCCATAAAAGCCCCTCTTTCTCAAATTAATTCTAGCTTTGTTCCTTTATTATCTTTTTATCTGATTGAAATATTGAAATGTTAGTCTTAAATAACAGGTTTAATTAGCTTAGAGAAAAATCGTGCCATTTTTTCCAACCGATTTTATTATGATTGGACAGTATTGGAGCATCATAACATTGGTTTCATAGTGCCAAATAATTGTGTGACAAGATGATTATATTTGATATATGACTGTATATTACTAAGTATCCTAACTCTCATTTAAGTTGAACATTTTTATTGACCTCTGCTAGAGGATCGAACATCTTACCCAGAAAGAATAATACATCGCTTTCTGTGCCAGAAAGACGCATTGATGGTCAGCCTACGTTGTTTGGGAGTACACGGTACCACTAGTTTTGCCTAACCGTTGGTCCCCAATAAAAAGATCTCAGAATAAAAAATGAATTTGACGTACCAGCCCTGCTGGTACTCAATTATATGGAAAAATTTTTTCCATATTTGTAGCATATGACTTGTGTTAAATTGGTTGCTTATCGTACAACAGCGAAACTATAATGACTATGCTGTGGACGGGTCCAAAGACTAACGTCTGACAATTTTACGTGCTGCCACACAGAGACA
The DNA here is from genome assembly GCA_003991915.1 of Elysia chlorotica. Taxonomy (NCBI): domain Eukaryota; kingdom Metazoa; phylum Mollusca; class Gastropoda; family Plakobranchidae; genus Elysia; species Elysia chlorotica. The sequence continues at coordinate 116,192 of RQTK01001124.1, forward strand.
ATGTGGGAATACCCTGACTTTTGTCTCAGCCGGTCACATTATACTTACACTAACGCAACGTAGCTAGAGGACGAAATTGGACAAATGCATGTTTGAGTGAATGTGGGTTACAATATAGCCTATATAGTGCTGCTGTTGGACGTTAAACCAACCCAACCAACCAACCAACCAACCGAATGTGGGTTTCGAACTGGGGACCTTCCGATTTGTAGGCCAACGTCCTACCAGTTGCACTAATTCCCCAATATCTCAGTATAAAGCTATCCAAGGGAAAACTGTGAGACGTTAAACCTAGAGCATGAAAATTAAAAAAAGAAAGTTTTAGTTCTGTGCTTGCATTGGTTTTGTCTTGATATTTATTTTGCCGTTTTTTAAAATTATTATAAACAACATGGAAACATGGTTTTCATCTACATCCCCCTCAGACGAAGACCATACCTGCACAATGAAGCAAAAGTTAATCTCGGCAAGCGGATCAGGGTCGAGTGGAAAGAGCGCAGGACCACTACACCCACTACACTCGCTCCTGCATCCGTTTGCTCAGAACCAGTCAAAACCACCAACAACCGGGCATAGTAAGAAGGGGAAGGAACTCACCCCGTCTTCGTCCTTCCTGTTGGGTAACAAGGGAGACAACAAACCCAGCGCTATGAAGTTCACAATGGCGCCGGGCGGAAGGACTTTCCTATTCGACAACTCCGGAAATGGAGAAAAGCGCGGGAACAAGTATGACGGTTCTCATGTTACGGCAGGAAAGCAAGGAAACGGGGCGACTGATGTGGTGAGTTTTTAGATATTTACAGTAAACATACACCTTAATCTGCTTTGAACCGGTATTTTACAGACTTAATTCTTTTGCGATGCGGTATATTAGGTCGTCAAAATTCATTATCTTGTTATTATTTATACAGGTTCAAGGCAATTTGATAACACGCTAGTTTTTTTGGGAATGACATGTTATAACTGTCTATACTGTTTTGTTTTGCTGCATATACGGACCATCAAATGTACCTTCAAAGGACAAATAAAGTTATATCGTGTCTTATCTTATCTAGTAATAATCTTTATTTCTTGAGGGCTATCCCTTCGCTTTCCCTTCGCTTACTTACCAGCTTAAACCCTACACTGCTCTGTCGATCCATTGCAGGATGTAACCCTTCGTACTATTCGATCTCCAGTTCTGGTTATCTGCTTCCTAATATGGGCATTGTTATGGCATCGCAGTTTAAAAATCAAAATCGGTTAATAACTCGTCAATCATTCCAACCACAGCGCGTTCTGACACCCACTTCACTCATTTAGTAACTATACTTATTGACTTGACTTTACCCTACAATCCGCTGCAATAATTTTTGTTATCAAACAATTGGAGATGTTGTGGTATCTATATAACTTTTATTTTCTGCATCGGGTTAAAATCAAGGCTTCCAAGAATATATTTCAGAGTCCTAGTTATATAACTTTTATTTTCTGCATCGGGTCAAAATCAAGGCTTCCAAGAATATATTTATTTCAAAGTCCTAGATTAGAACAAAAATGGCTCAAATCGTTTTTTTGTCATAAGAATCGTTTGCATGTTTTGAGTTTTCATCTCGAAAAATGCTGAACATTTTTTTCTATCAAAAGAAGCCTTTGCATGTTTTGAGCTTTCATCTCGAAAAATGCTGAAAATCTTTTTTTCTATTAAAAGAACCCTTTGCATAGCTTGTCTTGGGATTTCACGGTGCAGACTTTCATATTCGGACGGAAAGTTTAATAGTAGTGTGTGCACCTTGCCGCACCAAAGTGTTGACCTAATGCGGCACTGACTTCCGGGAGGAGGCTGGGTGTGGCATCTCGCTTGCCGAAACCCATGAGAGGAGAGGGAGAAGGAAGTTGTATCCTGGTCCTTGCCTCTTGTAGCTTGAGACATCAACACTGCAAAGAAATACTACACAAGATTTAGGATTTTGCACTAAAAATAAGCATCGAAAAGATCACCAATAACATTAGGTAAAATTCTCATCAATGGAATAGGAACAAAACAAAACAATCGAAACACCAGAAAAGGTATACATGTCCCATGTTCCTATTAAACTAGCAGTATAGATCTAGATCTAGATCTAGATAATAGATCTATATATTCTAGACATAGAGTTCACCGATTTTAAATAGGTCTTTGTTCAATTTCTTAGCGACATCAGCATCTTACTCTAACCCTCACCCACACCCACAAACAAACACACGCCCACTTTGGTGAGAGAATGGCTGGTGACCAACGATCTCCAACTCCATCGGCCCATATCGAATCGAGCATCAATGACATCTTGTGTGCACACGGTTACTCTTCGCTTATTGTGAAATCGTCTCGACTTGTGAGCAGGTTCGAGGTAGGTCTAGGGTTGCCTGTATTGTTTTTGTTTTTTGTTATGACATAAATGTGATCTAGATCTAGATCTAAGCAAATAGGTTTATATTTCCGGCCAAGGTGGTCACTATTGTACTGAAAAAGGGATAGTCACGGTTTACTCATAGAAAAGTAAAACGTAAAAATGAAGAACAAAACTGACAAAAGAGATATGAATAATACCCCAGAACCAGGTTAAAAGAATAAAAAAATAAATACATGAATAAGCTTGTGCATGTTACTTCATCTCCAATTGCAACCACAACCACAACATTAGACATGCAATTAAAAAAAGCAACTGAAAAATACTAACAAATGTCCAGCATTTTATTATTAATAGCTTTAAGACCTACATCTATTTTTTTTTTCGTTGTTCTATTACAGTAAGGCCACAACAGTTTTAAAGAAAGCCATGGAGATATGCTGTAATGTGTCTCTTAATAACATGTCTGTCACATTCAAATAAACGAGCGTTTTAAGTAGACATTCCTGTTGGTATAGAAACAGATTCTAAGATCGAGATTAAATTTTGTTCTCATTCAGGATCATGTGAAAAGGTTTGATTGTACTTCACGAAATGGCATTAGGAGCCACCTGTTATAGTGGAGTCAATTGATCATGACGGAAATCCTATCGTTACATTACGATGTAGCATAGGTGCGAACAATGAAACAAATGCACCCCATTTTCATTAGGCTTTCAGCGAAATTTTATAGATTATGTGCTTCCATTCTTAAGTAAAATCGGAAGCAGCCTATAGCTTTTTGCTGATATAATCTGGTCTGTATTGTCTTGAGAATATTTAGAACCAACTGTGAAGTCAAATTCAGTAGTTCATCAAAATATTTTCGAAACAAACGTAGACTTGTAGAGGGCTTATCTTCATTCAGATCTACAATCGTGCAAAAGACGTTTTTCTGTCGTTCGACATTGCAAGTTTGGCTGTTTTTAAACCATCAGTGTTGGATTGTGTCCGGTTTTTGCGGTCGTGCTTATGTTGCCTCGGTCTAACTTTGATGGTGAGACTGGCTACTTCGACTCAAGTTTATTGTGGCAGTTACTATTGAGTATAATAACAGAGAGTAGTCGACCGCATAAAAATTTAATGGTATGACCATCACAAAAGATTTAAAACCAATCATATTGATTTATTGACTTATCGATACAGTTATTGAATCCGTTTGAATGCGCTCATTCATCAAAACCTCTCTTACTATTGGAGGCTAGTTCATTGCTTGGGTTTAACGATTATTTAAAAAACAACAACACATCGCACTTTTCAACATCCCCTAAGTTTCCTGTGGATAAATGTTACCATTGTATTTTATCGACGATCTGGGAGACCATGGGCACAATAATAATTATAGTCGTTACTGTGATGAAGTCTTGTAAATACCAACCCTTTACCAGGGTAAATCAATTGGATTAAAAAATTCAACCTGCTGCTCCGTGGGTCAAACCACAACCACAACCAGATGAGTTTTCTGAGATTCTAGAATGTCCACCTGCGGATAAAGTTTAGGGTGGCACCGTAGTGACAAAAAGGTTACAAACATATCCTTATACTGTTATCTCTTAGGAATGTGAATCCACCGAAAGTTATGGAACTTAGTTAGATTACATATCTCTAATTTAGGCTCAAGTTTGCTCACCAAGCAATAGGGATAAGTAAAGCTAAATTTTGGAGCTTATTCGAGTCTTTTAAAGGGTACACGGTGTTTACAAGTGCGTAACCATAAACAAAACTATTCAGATCTACTATAAGATGGCATTGGACGTTTCTGCTTGTGAAATATTTTTAATGTCTGTTAACCAAGTGCAATAAGTTTTAGTGAATTCTAATTTACATATAGGCTGCCTCGTTGTGGTAAAATTGTCAGGCGTCAGTCTTGGGGCCCGTCCACAATATAGCTTATATAGTGCTGATGTTGGACGTTACACCAACTGAACTACAACTACTGCCTCGATGTGGGCGTAGCTTTCTTAATTCCTATCTGAACCATTGTGGGTTTGGAACAGTTCTAGCAGTTATAAACCTAGCAGTGTGAAATCGCCAATCAAGGACCAACAGACGAACGTGTAACGCTCTTCATTAATGTATGTGTGTCATGGAGTGGGTGTTAAAGTCTCACCTAGACCCTTTAGATTTCGTGAGCTTCATACTCAGTGATCTAGTAGGTGTGATGGGTGCGGGAATTGGTACTGCACCTGCGCAGAAGAGTCGATGAGTCATAGTAGTGGAACATCGTGGTAGATTACAACTCGTCGTAAGTCTCCTTATTCGTCTGAAGACGTGCTTACCACAAAGATGTTCTTAGGAACCACGGTCTTTCTGAATGCTGTGGCCACAGGATAACATTATATGTAATGAAGTGTCGCAGAAGTACAAACACGATATAAAAGTCATCCAAAAATGTGCACTTAAAAGACAAAAAAATCTTTCCCTTTCCATGAAAACATACTTAACACGCGTTAACGCTTGGTATTTTCCCAAACCCATACTATAAAGTTCGAAGCGCATGATAAAAAAATCTATTCCTGTTCCACCAAACTACAATAATTATGTACTTAAGTTTCCCAAAACTCGCCGCCATATTGTACTACACAAGCACAATTTTTTCGAAAAGAAAAGGAAGATAGACGGCGTAAAACTGATAGAAAATTGCGCTTCGTAAGGTGCTATTGCACGAATTTTTACTCTATGTTAATTTCCTGGGGAGAGATTGCTCCCTCTATTATGTCTTTCTTTGTATTCCTCACGTGGCATATCTCTTTCTCCTGCCCGTTGTACTCCATTTTCTACTACTTTTCTTTTTCCTCTTGCTTGTCCCCATTTTGATGTCCTATTACTTCTCTACTAGCTTCTTTCCATTCTCCTCCATCTACTCGCTATCTCATTTCCCTCTTCTTTTGCCCCTCTGCGCTTTCTTTTTATTACCTTCCTCTTTGATTTGCTTTTTCTTTCTCCTACTTCATGTTTAAGTTTCCTTTACATTCCCTTTCATAATAACGT
>RQTK01001124.1:130241-149171 GCA_003991915.1 Elysia chlorotica
AACAAACTGAGTAAAGTAACTAGTTTTCTTTTAGTTTCATACCTTCTAGATAATGGCCATGGGTGCTGCCATTTACAGACAGTCACATTTACTTACACCGATTGGTTGGTTGGTTGGTTGGATAGGTTTTACGTCCAATAGCAGCACTATATAGATATATTGTGGACAGGCCCCAAGACGGACGTCTGACAATTTTATGTGCTGCCATACACGAGACAGGTGGGGGATACCATGACTCCTGTCTCAGCCGGTCACATGTACTTACACCGACAGACAGGGCTGCCAAGACTTCTGTCTAATCGGGTCTTATTGCACTGAAATCTACCCAATCACAAGAGGACGATGATGAATTTTTCGGAAAAAAAAGAAGCGACCCCTCCCCTCCCCCCACTGACTTCTCTCTACCACTTAACATCTTCCCGTCACGCCGCACATGTGTTGAGGGAAGAGAGAGAGAGAGAGAGAGAGAGAGAGAGAGAGAGAGAGAGAGAGAGAGAGAGAGACAGACAGAGAGACAGAGAGACAGAGAGACAGACAGAGACAGAGACAGAGAGACAGAGAGAGAGAGACAGACAGACAGACAGACAGACAGACAGACAGGTAGAGATAGAGACAGAGACATAAAGATGGAATGAAGGAAGAGAGGAGAGTTAAAGAGACAGGTAGAGAGGGAAGTGAGACAGATGGCGGGGAAAATGAATAGAGGTCAAAAGATAGAAAATAATAAACAAGTTAGTTCAAGTGGGTCCTCAATGGTAACTAGAAATGAGCATAAGTTAGAATGAGCCATGGGGGATAATAAATAAAAAGTGAAATATTGTAGTCTTTAAAAGGGTTACGTTCCTTCGATATTCAAAGGGAAATAACTCCGTATAAAGGGAGATAATCCAAAAAACAAGCAGGGGGTGCAGCTTACCGCCCATGATACTCGCCACGCATATATAGAGATATACAGGCCCTCTCATGGTCGCGAGAACCACCACACCACATTGACGAAGTACCTAACGCCTGTACCTCTGAGGACTGTGCGCTTATCACACACCTTCCGACAAAGCTTCCCTGCCAACTTTCGATCACCAATGTAAGCCGGTGTATTATGGGAGGAACACATCAGACCCAAGGCATAAATACGATGAAGCGCGTACCGTATAGCATGTGAACCTTGGCCGTTTTACGGGCCTTAACACCGTTAGGGATCGGAGCCAGTTCAAGGCGAACTTGCGTTGCCAAGCGACCTTGACTCTACTTGAGTTTTATAAGTACCCCCGTCAAACATGTCTCTTTCTCAATACGGTTTACATGCTGTGAATACATTATACTTTTGTTATTAAAATTAAATTTCTACAGGTCAGAACTACTGGATTCTCTGTTACAATGACGCATTATATTTATTTCCTATTTAATAAAATATTCTCCAAAATATAAAACAAAACATATTTTTCTCTTTTAATTTTTAAAATAAATTTAAAATTTTGCAGTGTTGCCTACCTTTTTAGAGAAAGATTTGTAACTCTAGACAATACATGTAGTATATTGAATTAAATAGTTCCCCTTTTGTTTACATTATCCAACGTTGTGATAAATCACTGAGCACAACTTGTATTTTTGTGTGTGTGACCTGGGCTGCCTCTCGCCTGGGCAGTCTCAACAACTAGTCACTGGTAAACCTGAGCGGTTCTGCCTTGAGCATTGTTCTCTTTATACATTTTAAAACCTGTAATATCTCTTTTTCAATTCTTATACAAAAGCAACAGACATATTCTACTTAAACATTTTTTTTTAAATTTGAGTGCAATATCTCTAACGGAGATCGGCGATCTCTCTATCTCGTTATCTTTCTCTCTGTCTCTCTCAATCTCTCTTCCCCTCTTTGTTTTCTTGGTTTTCCGTCTCTCTGTCTTTGTCTCTCTTTTTTACTATCCCTCCAAACAATCCAGTCTTTATCTATAGCCTTAGAGTGATTAATTAAGACTCTTCACCCCCGCCCCTCTCTCTCTCTCTCTCTCTCTCTCTCTCTCTCTCTCTCTCTCTCTCTCTCTCTCTCTCTTTCTCTTATTTTATATTTATGTATCTAACTTTTTCTATCTGCCTTTCTAATTTTTCTCTCTCCCACTTTCTCTATCCCTCCCCCTCTTTCCCATCTGCATCCCTCCCCCTCTCTCCTTATCTACCTCTCCCCTCCTCTTTCATCCTTTAAAGTATAAAAAAATGAACACGGCCTTTTTTTTTAGTGAAGTTAACCTTTTCCCGTTGTATGATTTTAGGCTTAATAATAATAATAATAATAATAATAATAATAAGAAGAAGAAGAAGAAGAAGAAGAAGAAGAAGAAGAAGAAGAAGAAGAAGAAGAAGAAGAAGAAGAAGAAGAAGAAGAAATAATAATAATAATAATAATAATAATAATAATAATAACCACAAGATTAACAACGACAACAGCAACAACAACAACAACAACAACAACAACAACAACAACAACAACAACAACAACAACAACAAAAACAACAACACTGATAATCAAAAAAAGTCTGTGGGAAAAAGATCTTTTTAATTTTTTTTATTCAGTTTTACTTTCAAATCAAGCTGCAGCGTAATTTATTAAGAGATAATTATAAACTCACTTCCGAGTGGACTTAGCCAGCTGAATTACTTATGGCTGGTTGTAAGGTATTACAAATACTTAAACATTACTAGATCTACAGGGAAATAGACACCAAGCAATAAAAAATGGAAGACGAGAAAGCAGCAAAGTTGGTACAAAAATCTTTGTTAGTTGTTTGACACCTTTGTGGTTTAAAGCGTTCACAACGAAGAGATATAAACATAGGTTGTTGTTGTCATGATGATCTATATGATGATTATTGGTCATTCTTTAAACGTTTTCATCTTGATATGTTAGAGACATGACTTACATCCACACAGAACAAAATTACAAGTTAAAAGGGTTGATTATTAGCTTGAGGAACATAAGACTTCTAAAGAAGCGAAGGGTTAAAATACAGTAGGATAAACAACGTCAGTAAATACCAGGTACAGTGTTTAGGGGCTGTTTAGCAGTTATATTTATAAGCAGCGTGCTTTACATGGATTTTTTTTAAATCAAAAGGAAAAGAACAACAACAAGAGAAAAAAAGGAAGCCAGTAAAGCTTTTGAAAGAGGTGAGAAACATTAGTTGTCGATGTATGCGAGGGATCAATGGGACATAGAGGAGGAGAGAACGATAAAATGAAGGAGAGAAAGAAGGTGGAAGGTCTAAAGAAAAGAAAGGGGAGTAAGAAGCCGAGATATAGAAAGAGGGAACTGAAATATGGTGTAGGAGGGGGGAAATAGAGGGCGAAGGAAGGAAGAAAGCAAAGGGGGACGAATAGAGAGAAGACAGGGAGGTATAGGGAAAGAAAGAAAAGGGTAAAGAAAGGTGGGAGGTTGGTATAAAGAGGACAAGAGAGGAACGAAAAAGGTAGAAAAGGAGTGAGAAAAGGTAATAAATAAAAAAGAACTGTTTTGACAGCCTGCTTGCAGCAAAATTTAAGATACGATTAGGAATGAGAAATCTCGCATACTGCCTTGCATCAAACATCAATGGAATAGAAAAAAAGCACAGCCATATTACAACACTTTGGGTAAAGAAACTATTACGCAGTTTAGATTTACATGTATCAAAAAGTATTAATAAATAGACAGAGCAACGTTTTTTTTTTTCCATTGGTGCATCACAAGTGTTGGTCATTATACGAAGATACAACTTGTTTTACAAAACGCTTAACATGAGCATTTTTGTTGAGGAGAGAGGAATAGGGAGAGGGTGGGCAGAGAGAGAGAGAGATAGAGAGAGAGAGAGAGAGAGAGGAAGAGAGATATAGAGACAAACGAGGGAGGGAGAGAGAGAAAGTGTGTCCATCATGACTGATAATAATAAATTACCATTCGTAATAAGTTAATTAACAAAAATGTAAGTATGTACCTCTATTCAATTGCGGAGTTTGTAGCCGAATAGACATCTTTAAAAGCATCACACCAAGAAGAAAAAAAAAACAACGAAAAAAATCACATAAACCAATTTTGGCACGGCAATATCAAAGGGTAATCAGCCGATTAGTAATAAAGAGAGAGAGAGAGAGAGAGAGAGAGAGAGAGAGAGAGAGAGAGAGAGAGAGAGAGAGAGAGAGACCTGAACTTCTGTCTTTGCCAGTCACATTAAACTGACACCGACCCAAACAGTAGGGAGCGAAATCACCAGAGCTCGAACCACGGACTTCCTGTGTCGCAAGCCGATGTTTTACTCCAGGGCTACGGAATCACATTGCGTATATATATGTAAGCGGTGATATAGACAATCTGTTTGAAAGATAGAATGTTGATATTCCAAATCTCCTAAAATTTTTTACTCATCTTTATAGATAATGGTTCAAAAGATGAAAGAGTTTTAGAAGAAAATTAGTGCGATTTACTGAGCACTACTGGCAAAATACTACAACTCCCATGAATTCAGACCTTGTTGACAGATCTGGATACTAGCTACCCAAGACTTGCCTTAGAAAAAAAAAAAGAAGAATTACGGCGTGTTTTTAAGAAAAAGTAGAAACCTTGATAAGTACATTGAAAAATTACTTGATTACTTTCACCAGTGTCATCCTCTTTAGTCATTTTACCTTTATTAATTCACTCAAACATGATAATGTCTCTTACTTTCACAATCTTATTGTCAGCCTCTTTAGTCATTTTACCTTTATTTTTTTACTCAAACATGGTAATGTCTCTTATCTGACAAGGGCATTTTCTCATTCTTGAGATAAACATTGACTGACACATTTCCACATTGTTATTATAAAGCACACACACACACACACACACACACACACACACACAGACGCACACACACACAAACAATAAACATTTACAACCTCCAAATTTTTTGACATTTCTCTTAAATTTCTTATCACCTGACAAGTCTGTTGCGAAACTTATGCACTTATAAAATTATACCATTTTCTTCTATTTATCTGGTTCTTATCTCCACCGTTAAGTATTTTATTTTAATAACATCCATACCAAGGCCACCTGAAGTACAGACCGAGTCAATGAATTGACTTAAGTAAACATATGATTGTGACAAATAGGTTCATGATATAGCTGATTTTTAGCGTGATTATTACTAACTTTATAAGAGGTGCTGTTGTCAGTAATTGTGTTGCTATTATTAACGACTATTTTATATACAACAGTTGCTTGTGTCTATTCTATGTATCCTGTTACTGTTGTAACACACAAAGAAGGAGAAATAAAAATTTGAAAAAAAAAGTTTGCTAACAACAAACCAATCCCATAAATGATACAGCATTTTAGCGTATTAAAAATCTAGAAGTAAACGTTCAAGTTCTAGTGGAAGATAAAAATGCTGACGAGATAAAATCAGAGATTAGACAAATTATGCTTACCAGTCTTCGAACAGCTCATTCATATTGCATTAACTGTTATCTAATTTTATCTACACTATTGCAGTGTGGGTATTCACACCGACCTCCCACCCACTCACTCACGTCATTGACTTTTATACCTGTTGGATATGGTCTACAGGTGGAAACAGCAATAATATTAATATAATTTTACAAGTGGATAATTTCTAACAACGGTGCATTTCTGGTACTGTTTTTACAAATTCAAGTTTAGATCTAAGATCTACGAGTGTGTTGCAGTAATATACCAATCTACAAGTTAGTGTGTTGAGTAATATACCAGCCATGTACTTTGATTATTAGCCTATTCGGTGGAGAAGATTATGTGAACTCGTCCAATGTTGAGTCATCGACAATTAAGCTATGCTGTGCAATGGATATTATTATAATTATGCCTTTTCTGTGAACCAGGAACTCTACGTTTTACCGAAACCGGCCGATATGGAATATGGCATTGCACGTTAATTTGTTGGACATTTGGTAACTAGGAGTAACCTCAGATCTATGATGCAAAGCTATCCAGACGGAAGTGTTTTAGTATCACTATAATGTGACCAACCATACCCCGGGTATCTCGCCCCGGTACCCTTTCACAACATGATTATGAGTTCATTGAGATGTATAAGACTTCGATAGACATTAATTTGTTTTTTCCAGTCAAACAATGACATTTACTTTTTGTTTTGGAGTATTATGAAGTAATCTTTCGCAAAAACTGGTGCAGCTACAAATAACAAACCCTTCAGATCTCGCAAGGAGCTGAAGATAAACTATCATCAAGACTTGGAAGAGAACAGTGGAGACAATACACAGGGACAACCTATCTGAATCGCCACTTTCGCCAGCATCAATCATTAACACGTGGACGCGCAGTTCTACCCGAAAAGACTGAAAATCTGTGTGCTTCTACAGGATTACCAGGTGAAAGCCGCTAGGAAAAGAAATGAGGTAGAGATATTTTAAAGCCTTTATTCTCCATCAATCTCTCCGGACGGAATGGATAAAGCAGTGGTGCATATAGCTAAAAATTCCAAAATGGAAGGTCTTAAAAAGGATGATTCTTGAGGAACCAGACATGTTTCTATAAAACGATGAGAGCCTCAAACTACTGCTTTCAAAGGGATGATTCTTGAATACCAAACATGTTTCTATAAAACAATGACAGCCTCAACTACTGCTTTCAAAAGGATGATTCTTGAATACCCAACATGTTTCTGTAAAACAATGAAAGCCTCAAACTACTGCATTCAAAAAGATGATTCTTGAATACCAAACATGTTTCTATAAAACAAAGAAAGCCTCAAACTACTGCTTTCAAAAGGATGATTCTTGAATACCAAACATGTTTCTATAAAACGATGAGAGCCTCAAACTACTGCTTTCAAAGGGATGATTCTTGAGGAACCACACATGTTTCTATAAAACAGTGAACGCCTCAAACTACATGTACTGCTTTTGAAAGGATGATTCTTGAGTACCAAACATGTTTCTATAAAACAAAGAAAGCCTCAAACTACTGCTTTCAAAGGGATGATTCTTGAATATCGTTCACTATGGCACCGGGACCAGACGACCCAACAACAAGAACGCCAGGAAGGTGAGACTGACCAGTCTAACTCTACATAGGTTTCTAGTTTGAGGCTTCCCCTGTCCAGTTAATTAGTAAAGACTATGGCGCAATGCGTAAAATGAGGGCGCGGTGGCCCTGGGGTAGAACATGGACTTACGACGCAAAAGGTCCGTGGTTCTACCCCTGACGATTTCGTTCCTTATTGCTGGGGTCGGTGTCAGTTTAATGTGTCTGGCAGAGACAGGAGCCATGTTATCCCCGCCCTGTCTCGTGTGTGGCAGCACATAAAATTGTCAGACGTCAGTCTTGGGGTCCGTACAAAATATATCATGTATAGTGCTGATGTTGGACGTTAAACAAACTCAACTACTACAACTACAAATGCGAGGCGTAAATGGCGCTGTATTGTTGATTTCTATACGAACACGACTGTCACGCCAGTCTTTACGGTCTATTATGCTGATGTTGGACGTTAAACAAACTCAACTACTACAACTACAACTGCGAGGCGTAAATGGCGCTGTATTGTTGATTTCTATACAAACACGACTGTCACGCCAGTCTTTACGGTCTATTATTATAGCTCTGCTATTTTGTACGTAGCCATCGGTTGCAATAGAAAGAGCTTAAGAAGAGTGACTGAATTTGACTGACTCACCTGCTGGTATAAAAGTCAATAACAGAGCCCCAGTCAAACCGTGCAGCAAAGTCTTGCCTAATTTGGTTAGCAGATTGGTTATTTATTCCACGAAAAACTTGGTGCCACTCAGAGAAAATTCACAAGCCACGCCTCAGCGTGCGTTAGTTGGCCAATCAAATCTGAAAAGCATCAGTAAAGAGTTGGACCAGAGACTACATGTATAGGTCTAGTAAGACGTTTCACAAGAAGAGCTCACAGTGCTTTTGATATGGAGATCTAGCGTGACGCGTGCTCACACTATTTCTTTATTCAAATTAAGGCGGTGGAACAACGTTGACACTGAGTTTTTACTAAGGTTTAAAGAACGAAGCAACTTTCTTAATTATCTTGAACCATATAGACAAAATCATCGCCGTGAAATCTGTCACTATAATTAAATTTTACACTCTCTAGTTACACACAGCTGGGTGATGACGCGATGACACACACGTGTCACAGGTGTGTAGTTTGATAAATCCTTCTCCCTGCGTGTTATCTCTAGCCCCCAATATCGCTCTGAACTAAAAAAAACAATACGCAAATACCAATAGAAATCCGTTTATGTACATAGTGAGCAAAATGGTGCAGTTGTTAGTTTTTAGTTCTTTTGACTAACTACCACAAGGATCGAGGTTCAATTCTCTCTTGCTCCCTCGGAAACCTTACGGGACATACACATAAAAGACGATAAATTATTTGTGGTCACGGGGTTTTGAACTGTCAAGGAAACGTTGCCTCAAACTCTCTACAGAGTGCAAAGTATGAAATAAATAAAAAAATCTCTCTCTCCCCCTCTCTCTCTGTCTCTCTCTCTCACTCTCTCTTTTCTTTCCACTCTACCTCTCTCTCTCTCTTCTCTCTACCGCTCTCTCTCTTTCTATCTCTTTCTTTCCCCTTCTCTCTCTCTCCTCTTCTCTCTCTCTGTGTCTCTCCTCTATCTTCTCTCTCTATCTCTCTCTTTCCCTCAACGCCCCTATCACTTCCCCCCTCTATTTCTCTCTCTCTCTATTTCTCTCTCTCTCTCTCTCTCTCTCTCTCTCTCTCTTCCTCTCTCTCTCTCTCCAAACGTGGAATTCTTGTTGACATTAAAAATATAATAGGCCCTACTTTAAGTTTTTGTTTTGGTTTTTAAAACTGAGGCATATCCGGTGTTTGTTTAAAAACGTTAAAACAACATAGACAGCATTGTTATGTTTTTTTTTTCCCTTTTTCTAATACATGTTGAAACTGGTACTAGACTTTGGCAGGCTGGTGATAAACTTTCGCTGTTACCGTATCTAATAATCATTGTTATCATAGGCTGAAAGTATAAACAGAGAAGTAAAAATAAAAAAGGCCGAGTTCCGACTCAAGTGGTTTTTAATATAATGAGTTAATTACTATTATGTATGTGAGTGTGTGGAGGAGAATATAGAAAAGAGCCAAGAGGGGGGGGGGGGGGGGGGGGGGGTCTAGTCCGATTCAAACTTAAAAAAAAAAACAAAAAACCCAGACTTGACTATAATACATGTATGTCCTGAATTATTGAGAGAGATTGTCTTATACATGAAACTTGTTGTGACTCGCAAGTCCAAGACTTCCATACTCGCCACTTTCCATCTTTAGAAATCTATGTCGTTCTGTCTGTGTGACAATCGGTCTCTTTGTGCCTAGCTATCTTTCTCTCTCTGTCACTTTCTCTCTCTCTCTCTCTCTCTCTCTCTCTCTCTCTCTATCTCTCTCTCTCTCTATCTGTCACGCTTTCTCTCTCACTCTCTCTTTTCCTTTCCCCTCACCTATAATGTTGATGATAAGGGACTAAAAAAGTACCGAAACTATTTATATTTTTTGTCTCACTCGGGATTATAAAAAAACAACAACAACCAACAAATAAAAAGGACGTGTGTGTGTGAAAAAAAAAGAGCGAGGGAGAGAGAGAAAAAGAGGTAGAGGGGAGGGGAAAAAAAGAGAGAGAACAGTCTTATCAATAACTCTTGTAACACCTAAACGGCATAGATTTTTGTGGTTACTTCCCTTAAGAAATGGCACATTTCTCCCTCAATCTTTCTCTCCGATTTTCGAAGTTCATGTTATTTTGCAATTAGCGTGTGTTTGTGCTTAATCGAACTACACAATTATTCTTTTGTTTAAAATCATTCGGTTATCATATTACAATTTCACCTATATCCCGATGACACTAAAAAGGTTAGTGACCTGAACAATTTGGCACTAGATTATATTTACCGACAAGGTTCTATTAATAGACACCTGTATGTTAGACACAATTTTTTTCATAAGAGGAAGAAAGGTGCAGTGGCGCGAGGGTAGAGAATTGTCTTCCACCGCAGGAGGTTCTGAGTTCGAGCCTCGTGTCTTTTCCGTTTTGTTTGGGTTGGTTGTAGTAGAATTTTATGGCTCTTTGGTCCCGTCACTATATCTGGCTTTTCTCGAGATGTGGGAGGCACGGTGGGCCTGGGGTAGAACATCGGATTCCGACGCAAAAGGGTGCGTAGTTAAGGTCTTGGCGATTTCACAGTTATGCTGTTCATTATTTTAAAATCGGGAGCGCCCATTCCACAAATTATATATATTACTAATAAACAGGCCATTCTCTAGCCTGCAGATCGCTACCACTGGGCTGGCCATCTGGTCAACAGTTCAATCCGCTGTCTTGGAGACTAATCCCGTTTGACCCACAACCCTCTGGGTCCGCGTGCGTAATGCCCTGGGCTATTTATAGCCGGGCCGATAATCCCCGCTAACGCCCCACGCTTTAGTAAACCCCTCATAATAATCGTGGCATTTAATAAGTCGGATTGCGCAGTGGTGTGGTGTGGGCACTGTGTGTATTTATTTTATTACAGGCTTGGCGATGTACACGGCGAAAACGTATGACATAATTACGCCCTGCAGACATGGGGGTTCCTAGATCGCTCATTGGTTACGTCAGTTTTGGAGAGAAATATGATAGGACGCCGGTGCTATTGTTGAGTTAGTTTAACGTCCAACATCAGGCTTATATAGGCTATATTGTGGATGGACCCCAAGACGAACGTCTGATCATTTTATGCGCTGCCACACACGAGACAGGGCGGGGATACCGTGACTCCTGTCTCAGCCGGTCAAATTAAACTGACAACGACCCAACCTGTAGGGAGCGAAATCGCCAGGACTCTAACATGGACCTTTTGCGTCGAAAGCCGATGATCTACCCCAGGGCCACCACGCCCCCTTAGACGCCGACGCAGATTTGCTTACTCGTCGTCCGTCGTCTTCTTTTTGCGCTATTTGCCTCATTATCACAAGGTCTCTGTTGGCGCTGATAAGTTGTTAAACCGATCAATGGAAAAACCCACAATGTCACGTTTTGGAAGGTGTGTTAAAACATTACACACACAGATATACACAATCTAAAATGTAGACGATATAGAATGAATTGATATAAAAGTGCAGTCTGTTGAATAGGAAATGGTCTGTGTATATTAAACTGGAACAAATTTTAAATGTCTAGTAATTGAGTCTTAAAAAATATTAATGGAATTTTATCTACACTTCTTTTTTTTATTGATTCCCTTAATTAGTATCCAGAGTAAGATAGCAATGAGGTGGAACCATTGGTGGTTCTATCGTTAGAAAACTTGGCTTACAAACATGGACTCCCAGGTTCGATACTCGGTTACTGCATAACTGCATTCCATATTAATTTGGCTTTTTATTCATACACAAATTTTGGGGAAACTTAACTAGTAAGATTGCTTTCATGATAATTAAAAATCAATAAAATACGGACACATCGATAAAGTAAAGTTTATGAATGAAAGAGAAGAAGACTCATTGATATATTAACGAGCTTTTGACAAAATAAACGACGCATCGATAAAAATTGGCATTTGAAATTTCAGATCAGGCCAGTCTTTTAGTATCAACTCTGCCTAATTTAAGAATGAATCATATGCTTAAAATCCCACAAAATTTGTTTGCCTTTTTCCTTCTTTTTTTTGAGCGCTTTTCAGTGTTTCTCTTGCAAATGTGACATGTCTTCTCTCTTACATAAATCTACTCAAGGAAAAAAATTGCGCGAACCAAAAATATCCGCATTTTTTTTTTTTTTTTTAACAAATCTTCCCTCGAGTAGCTTGTAATGAAATTGATTGATTTGAACAAATAATTTTTAGATCATACCTTGGTTGTCTGGTTGTGTGGACATTGAAGACAGCCTCTTATCACGAGATAAAGATCTAGGGCAGTAAGTACAACGTCACCGTTGCTTACGACGCGTCGTAATAATATAATACACGAAGGTTTACGTGTGGTAAGTACGTTAAGTACGTACGTGCCTTCGGGTCTATGCAGTCACAGTTTTCATGGCCGCATTCCTGTTTCTTATACTACTTAACACTATCTGCCTCATTTTGTCTCTTCCCCACGTCTACTGTCTGTTTCTTTCTTATTATCTATCACTACTTAGCTATCTCTCCCCGTGTCACTCTCTCTCTCTCTCTCTCTCTCTCTCTCTCTCTCTCCATCCTTCCTCTCACTTGCCCGTCTCTCTGACAAGCACTCTAAAGTCTGGTTCTCTCTGTCACCCCCTCTCTCCACCACTCCCATATATATATCGGCTGAGACAAACTTCTCTCCCATGTCTCAATGCGGCAGCACGTACAATTATCACATATGAGTGTAGGGACCCTTCTGCGATAATATCATCGCCTTTATCCTAATAATTGACTTTCAGAAACCGTCAAAGCAATTTAGCGAAAGAAGTACTCTTATAAGGTTTTATTGTCATTGTCTTGTCATGACAAAATGTTAAGTTACCAGCAGAGGTGCAGAGCGCATGACACACATTTTTGTTTGATGAAGCGTTATTTTAGATGCTAAATTATAATAATCTCGAATAAATTTAAATTGATAGATCTACCAAACTTTGGAGGATATACTTCAAGCATACGCTATGCAATGCTAATTTGTCTGTACAACAGACAGTCGTATTCTGCGACACGATTTATTTGTATTGTCCCTGAAACAAATTTTATGCTCTCGACAATTACGACGATTTCTCGGCGTATTAATCTGCTTGACCGATCGCGTTACGCTAATGAATACCGCGTAGGTTTAAATGCTGATCCGTCTCAGGGTAAAGCAATAATATTCGACTGCTCTCTCTCTCTCTCTCTCTCTCTCTCTCTCTCTCTCTCTCTCTCTCTCTCTCTCTCTCTCTCCTGCTCTATGATTTATATGATGCCTTGATAATCTTTGAGCGCCCTATTTGATACAGTTTCTGAAACCTAAGGTGCAAAATCAAAGGTATTTTTTTAAATAAATTAAAAAGCGAATGTTGTAATAAATTTATCTGAACAATAGATTGAACTAGTATGAATAATAAAATTAACTGATTAGAAAATAAACCCAACCCAAAACCAATGAAATCCAGAGAAGTGAAATACCTCCAAAATGAACATATTGAAATATTGCAATGTGTATCATAGCTCGACTCAAATTTATCGACAATTGCGTAGCTTTTAAAAAGATTACCTAGTTGCAATAAAGTTTACACATGACTTGTGATTGTGTGGTAGTACTTACAATTAGTTTAGTGTTTATATATGCAGGTTTTTCCCAAGTCGCTTTGTGAGTTATACAATGTGTATCAAACCTGTGGCAAATAAAACAATAGTACATACTGTTAAATTGTTTAAATAGAAGATGTTTTTCTTCATTTAAAAGAAATCTTTCTTTCTTAAAACTAAAAACAACAAAAGAAATACTTCTACTTACAGCAAACAAAGCAGCAATAATAATTTTCATAAAATTGGATTTTTAAATTATTAAGAACATTATCTAAAACTGGTATGGGGAAAACCATATTCTAATTATTAATTAACAGTAATTTATTGTTCTCCTAAATTGCGTGTCGGAATTTTCTTTGAAGAGCGCTCGACTCACAAAGTGGGGACACCAGAAATTTTGAGTATTGCTCATTAAACAAAACTCCACGATGATAAAGAGACAGTATCCCCTCAGATGACGGGGCAAGCACCCTACGTCAAGACCTTCAAGGTCCTCTATGGAAATTCCAGCAAGAGATCTTCGGTAAATAGGAATCCCAACCATCAAAACCAGCATCGTTGTTTTTCGGACTCCTGGCGGTATTGTGATTGTCTACTGACGCCCCTGCGGCGACTTCCGGCCTTGACCCCGGTGGGGACTTCCGACCTTGACCCCTGAAGGGACTTCCGACCTTGACCCCCTGAGGGGACTTCCAACCGTGACCCCCTGTGGCGATTTCCGACTTTGACCCCTGAGGTGACTTCCGACCGTGACCCCTGGGGCGACTTCCGGCCTTGACCCCTGGGGCGACTTCCGGCCTTGACCCCTGGGGCGACTTCCGGCCTTGACCCCTGATCTCTCATTCTCCCTCTCTCTTTCCCTCTCTCTCTCTATCTCTCTAACTCCTTCTCTGTCTCTGCTTCCAGATTCCTTTTATTAGATCTAGGTGCTAGCTGCCATCACAAACCAATCTAAGTAAATCGAAACAGAGATTTAATTAGCCATATTAAGCAAGTTCTCAGTAAATTTGTATACTGTACTATCCCATTTCCAAAATCCTTGAAATACTCTAAATCTGTTGTTATTATTCAATGAGATAGGGCCTAATAGGTCCAAGATGACAAGGCGACAAAGTTTGACTCAATAACACTTTGACCAACAAGGCGGTTACTAGCCAGTGGCACTTCTTCCTTGCTATGCACAGAATGCCTCCTGTAGGTGTGTCATGGGAGAGAGAGAGAGAGAGAGAGAGAGAGAGAGAGAGAGATGAATAAAGTGAGAGAAATAAATAGAGTGAGAGAAGGAGTGAATTATGTAGGTGGCTTATTTTTCCATCGCCGGTCGCTTTTTGCAACAGCTTTGCATGCGGGCTAAACACCTACAGACCCGCAGAAAATAGCAAACGACGTCCCAAATCCGGTAATTCCAAGTAGTACCTTTAAACATTACCTGGTCGAAGTTAAAAACTCAGGGACTTAAGAAATCAATAACGACGTTCAGTGATTAGTTAGAGAAAGAGAAAGCAGTACGATCAATAAAAGGCATTGAAGTAAACTGGTCAGAGATTGTATATAATCTGTTAATCCAGAGAGAAGGGATTATCGAGTGCCCACCTCTAGCCAGGGGTAGATTATCTAGCAAGTCGTTCTAATCGCGCCCACAAATCTCGAAAAAGGCACATCGCCGTCGAGAAGTCCCACAATGCAACGGGCCTTGACTGCGCGAGAAAAATAAGTTTTAGAGTTTTAGATCTAGATCTAGATCTACAGCACTCTGGTCGAGTTTGAAATAGTTACACCCAGAATTAATGACTACGCCTATTATTGCTTTCGGACATTACTTCGAAACTCATAAATTGATAACCTCAAGTGGAGATAATTCCATTTTGAACCGGAGGAGACATTCCACATATTCCCAGATTTTTTTAAACAGTTGTCTCGGTTTATATTACAACTAATTAAGTATTAACATTAAAGGCTATTGGAGACTTACGATCAACTCTAGATTCTTCCCTCACACTTTCGGATGAGGAGCTTTAGACGTTTCGGAGGAGTCACTTTGCGCTCATCGGAGGAGTATTTCTAGACACACGTTTTTAGAGGAGGAGATTTAGACGTTTCAGAGGAATTACTTTGCGCTCACTGGAGGAGTATTTCTAGACACACGTTTTTAGAGGAGGAGATTTAGACGTTTCGGAGGACTTCCTTTGCGCTCATTGGAGGAGTATTTCTAGACACACGTTTTTAGAGGAGGAGATTTAGACGTTTCGGAGGAGTCACTTTGCGCTCACTGGAGGAGTATTTCTAGACACACGCTTTTAGAGGAGGAGATTTAGACGTTTCGGAGGAGTTCCTTTGCGCTCATCGGAGGAGTATTTCTAGACACACGCTTTTAGAGGAGGAGATTTAGAAATTCAGAGGAGTTCCCTTGCGCTCACTGAAGGAGTATTGATTTCTAGACACACGCTTTTAGAGGAGGAGATTTAGACGTTTCGGAGGAGTTCCTTTGCGCTCACTGGAGGAGTATTTCTAGACACCCGCTTCTGGAGGAGTAGAACAAGCCAATGGATGTGAAGCTGTGGTCCAGCTGATAGACAACTCGCCCTCACAATGTACAACCAGAAGTCGAGTCCTTACAACCAGAAACAAAACGTTAACCAGTACAACCCCGCAGTGAAGGCAAGGCAGGGGGGCAAGGTGAGAGACCCTCTAAGCAAAGTTGAACATGACCTTATTTTAAAAATCCAAAATAAATATAATTCGAAATAACAAGAAAGAATTAACAGAACTTGCCTAAAAATTAAACAGCAAAGAAACAAATTTATAAAAAAAAAGCGAGAAAAAGATCCAACAAAAATTAAAAGACCCTATGTTTCTTTAACCCCCTCCCTTTACAAATTCAGAAGACAATTTATTATGCCAGGAGATTACATTAGCTTCAACATTTTTAAATTGGTAAAGCCGGTAGGCCTACGTTTATACTAATTATAATGGTTTACACCATCACCTGCAATTTTAAATACTTATAATCTAATTATCTTCACTAATTCAAATTAACACACTGAAAATAAATATTTCGATAAATATTTGGAAAAAAAATGACAAATTCAGAAGACAATTATGCAAGATGATTACATTAATTTGCTTCAAAAAGTTTAAATTGGTAAAGGCGGTAGATACTAATCAAAAGGGTTTATACCATCACCTAGAACTGTAAATACATATAATCTAATACTTTTTACTAATTTAAAACGACATACTAAAAATAAATATTTCGATGAAAAAAAAGCGAATTTTCATGCTCCGAGTTTTAGTTGAGCTTTAAGCCTCTTGATTTTCTGTGGAACATAGGGCCACATTGCAACTCCGGGAAGCGTCCGTTTTGTTAAAATTATTGTTAGGCAAATATGACAAAACAAAACACCATAGTCCAGGACTAATTGAAAGACATCTTTTTCCTAGCTGGCTCAACGGTAAGAGCTTGCAGTTCTAATTTGGGAAGTCCCCGGTTCGATTTTCAGTATGGTTGGTGTCAGTATAACCTAACTGGCAAAACTAAAAACCATCGTCTCTCTCTCTCTATCTCGCTCTCTCTCTGTCTCTCTCTGTGTGTCTCTGTCTCTCTGTCTGTCTGTCTCTCTGTCTTTCTCTCTCTCTTTCTCTCTCTGTCTCTGTCTCTCTGTCTCTCCCTCTCTTTCACTGTCTATCTCTCTCTTTCTCTCTCTCTCCGTCTCTCTCTCCCTCTACATGTCTCTTTGTCCAATTTCATCCGCTACTGGTTTGATAGGTGTCAGTATAAAGTGACCAGCTGAGACAGGGGTCCAGGTATCCCTGTCTCACGTTGAAAGCCACACATCAGACTTGTAATCTTTCAACCAGATAACCTATAATAATAAGTGCTAACATTGAATTTTAAGCAACCTCAAGACAACCTTTCCACCCCCTAACCTGTCCCTGTCTCTGTATCGACACTTAACATTTAAATAATTATATATCGGAATCAGATATCTCTGCGTTAACCACAACGTGATATTTTAATTTTTTTGTATAACAAAGCCTAATTCTTGTTATTAAGAAACCAACAAACCGAAACGAACCAAACTCAACCATACCGTGCGCCATGCCATACCATGTCATTTCATTTCATGTCATAGCGGCTCAGGATCTGTTCTCTCTCCCAGGTGTCAGTGACACACTTAACACCAAATAACGGCGCCCCCCGCCAAGGTCTGTCAGTCTGTGAGAGGCTATCAGTATCCAATATCCATGTCAGGGCGGCGCTGAAACAATACTCGGCTAGAGTCGCCAGACAGATAGTAGGGCTGTGTATGTAAAACACTTGATCAAGATACTGCCGTGTGATTGCCACCTCTCTGTCTGTCTGTCTGTCTGTCTGTCTGTCTGTCTGTCTGTCTGTCTGTCTGTCTGTCTGTCTGTGAGAGGCTATCAATATTCAATATCCATGTCAGGCCGCCGCTGAAACAATACTCGGCTCGGCTAGTGTCGCCAGACAGATACATGTAGTAGGTCTGTGTATATAAAACACTTGATCAAGATACTGCCGTGTGATCGGCACCTCTCTGTCTCTCTGTCTGTCTCTCTGTCTGTCTGTCTGTCAGCCTGTGAGAGGCTATCAATATCCAATATCCATGTCAGGGCGGCGCTGAAACAATACTCGGCTCGGCTAGTGTCGCCAGACAGATACATGTAGTAGGTCTGTGTATATATAACACTTGAACAAGATACTGCCGTGTGTCGACACCTCTTTGTCTCTGTCTGTCTGTCTGTCTGTCTGTCTGTCTGTCTGTCTGTCTGTCTGTCTGTCTGTCTCTGTCTGTCTGTCTGTCTGTCAGTCTGTCTCTGTCTGTCTGTCTGTCTGTCAGTCTGTGAGAGGCTATCAATATCCAATATCCATGTCAGGGCGGCGCTGAAACAATACATGTACTCGACTAGTGTCACCAGACAGATAGTAGGGCTGTGTATATAAAACACTTGATCAAAGATACTGCTATATGATCGCCACCTCTCTGTCTCTGTCTCTCTGTCTGTCTAAGTAGGGCTGTGTATGTAAAACACTTGATCAAGATACTGCCGTATGATCGCCACCTCTACGTCTCTCTGTCTATCTGTCTGTCTGTCTGTCTGTCAGTCTGTGAGAGGCTATCAATATCCAATATCCATATCAGGCCGGCGCTGAAACAATACATGTACTCGGCTAGTGTCGCCAGACAGATAGTAGGGCTGTGTATATAAAACACTTGATCCATGATACTGCCGTATGATCGTTACCTCTCTGTCTGTCTGTCTGTCTGTCTGTCTGTCTGTCTGTCAGTCTGTGAGAGGCTATCGATATCCAATATCCATGTCAGGCCGGCGCTGAAACAATACTCGGCTTGGCTCGAGTCGCCAGACAGATAGTAGGTCTGTGTATATAAAACACTTGATCAAGATACTGCCATATGATCGCCACCTCTCTGTTTCTCTGTCTGTCTGTCTGTCTGTCTGTCAGTCTGTGAGAGGCTATCAATATCCAATATCCATGTCAGGGCGCCGCTGAAACAATACTCGGCTTGTGTCGCCAGACAGATAGTAGGTCTGTGTATATAAAACACTTGATCAAGATACTGCCGTATGATCGCCACCTCTCTGTCTGTCTGTCTGTCTGTCTGTCTGTCTGTCTGTCTGTCTGTCTGTCTGTC
>RQTK01001125.1:0-5000 GCA_003991915.1 Elysia chlorotica
GTGCAGCCCCCTCACGTACTTCTAGATCTACTTACAGACTACAGAGTTACAGTACCTGAGTAAGCTTAGTATGAGTAACTTACTTGCAAGATTAGTTATAAAATTGCTCTTTCTACACCATCTGAATGAGGAAACCCGGAAATAACGCATTTTAAAGTTAGTTTATTGTTATTTTTTGTTTTTGTTTTTCGTTTGTTCTTGGAAAGTCTGTTCTTTTACTAATCTAGATCTGTTATAGATCTAAATGTACGAAATACTGATGCTCTGAAGGATTAGCCTATGTTTACATTTTATCACAATGATTCCGTATCTTACATCTAGCTGCTACATTAAATAAGCTGTCAACATTCCTCGGTTGCTATGTGTAGACAGTAATTATTGAACTTAAACAGACACTAAGATTACTAAGACTTCTTACTACAGTAAAAGTTAATTGCTCTTGCATTATGGTGTTATGGTATCAAATTGTTTTAAAGACCATAATCAGTCTAAAGAAAAATGTATGGGATTATAACTTGTTTTAGTATTTGTGTGTCCCTCCACAATACACATTACTTGAATAATTTTTGTTTGCTTGTTAAATATTTTAAGTTTCAACATTGAAAATAAAATGGTGTTTAATTTATTAACACTTTCAATTTCATTTTGTTCAGTCTACAGCTCCAAGCAGCTGTATATACCTGTGGACACCATGTCTGTTGCAAACCATTACAATGATATACCCAAAAACGCTCGGGTTGTCTTTGACTGGGACAACACATTGAAAGTAAGCATAGGGAGGCAAACAGGAGTTTAAAATGATTCGCAAATCCCCCAAATATTTGTAAAAAGAAAGTTGATAATTAGGCCTATATATAAGGCAAAAAGGGTGTACCATAGCGCATCATACTTTGAAATATAATTAGGAAACAAAAGATAATGGCTTTTGTAATGAATTGTTTAAAAAAAAATTAGATCTACTGTGCAGTTCTATTATCTCTTGAGAGACGGACTGACGTAAATGCTTGAATGGAAGTGGGAGTGACTATTATTTTTATGATTTAATGCACTAATTGATTAGATTCCAAAATTTGCAAAGTTGAGAACCTAATTTTTTTGGGAGATATTTCATAAATAGCCTATTTGTTGATTTTAGTGGGCTACTATTCTTTTTTAATACTATTATCATCAAATTTAGGCAATTACCTTTATATGACTATTAGTGCTTTTATTTGTGTCACTCAGCTTGTCAACAAAGAAACAAAGAAAATTGAATGCAGCGTTCCGTCAAGCTTTCTTCAGAAATTGGTCACAGAGAAGGCTTGTCAGCTTTATATTATCAGTGCTATAAGACCTTCCAGGTATTCTGTAGCATCTTTTTTTTTTTATCGATCTGAAATTCTACATTTATATAAGTTTTAAAAAAATACAAAATTCTTGTTGACATTGAAAGTTTCTAAAATATTTGAACCTGCTTCTTTGCATGTTGCCTACGTACTTATTATCAAAACAAGCCATTCAGCATCAAGACTGAGTTAAGATTGAACATTTATTGTAATTACTCTCAAGCTGCGATATATCCTCTTTGGGCTCGCAGGTTACAACAATGGCTCAGAAATACACGTCTTAAGGATGTTAACATATTAACAACTGACCCTCATGACAGAAACACCTGGAGATCTGGTGTGAGATCAGCCATGCGTGCAGCAAGCCAGCTACCTGGAAGGGGGTCCACTGATGTGGATGTTGCCCCAGTACCTGCACGTTAATCAAAATACCGATGATGATGATGATGATGATGACTCAATGTTTCTATACTAATAATATCAACCAATGAAAAGGTTTGACTTTCCTGGTCTTGTCTGCTCAACCAGTCTAATGAGCAGACTTTGAAGGATTTTCAAGCAAACATACAGACCACAAGGTCTGAAGTCTGGTTTCTCTCTATGTTTGCTTATTACAAGATAATTGTTCAATGTTACGGACCACTTAATAGAAGAACACACTTAATTTTGACTCTCACAAAGCTTGAGCAAGGAGGCGAGCTCATCCACGCATTTGTAGTGAAACTGGAGAGAAGAGGAGCTGCAGTTTGGAACATTGAAAAACAATAAAAATAATTATGAAATCACATCTCCAAACTTTCGAGAAGCTCTTAGCTCAAGTTCCATCAGTTTAAAAAGTAAGATAAAATAGGCTTGAAAGTGAGAATTAAATACAAAAATGAAGACAATGTAAATAATAATCAGCTGTGCTTTTGTTTTCAAAATTTGATTCGTTATTTGGTTTATATAACTTTTTCACAAGTAGACTACTTTCGGGCTCAAACGCTGTGTACATGAATCACCAACTATACCAGCGCTGTAACGACAACTAATACAGGTTTAAGACGAAGTAACTAAAACGGATTTAAGGCAGAGTATACTAACAAGGATTTAAGACCTTATAAAATCAACACTATTTTAGCTTCGCTAATGCCGTTAAGTAGGTAATATATTCTACATGTACATAAAGTGCTTGTGAAATTTCAGACATATTGATCCTATCAACTTTGAGAAATATTTATGAAAAGGTGTCACCCTTTGTCATAGGATTTAGTTAACGTTCATTTTGTTTTTTTCCCATTTTTCCCATTTTGTTTTTTTCTATATCTTACTTCATTTAATGCTTAGCTGGGGAAAAAAATATATGTGCACATTTTTCAATTACACCTCTGAGACATTATTATAGTTTTAAACCTCATTAAATATGTAGGCCTGAATGTTGCATTGTTTTGGTGTGGAAATAAAGTCTAATGACTAGCAGTAGCGAAATTTTCCAAGTGAATAAAGGCAAAACTTCAAATGTTTTTTTGTTTTGTTTTTAAAGGCTGAACATGGATACTCTTCTCTTAGAAGTGGACAGACTGGGAATCCGCGAGTTTTTCTGCCCGTTCTGGCAGTCTGAGCAACAACGTCAGTTAAACGGGCCTGGTGGAGGCGAAACACATCCAACTGTCGATAAAATGCTCTGCCCCCATGGTTTCCATGCAGAGCTGGTCCATGGAAAGCTCGATACCTATTACCGTTGGGGAAACATCATTATTTGTGGGTATGATAAAGCTGAAGTATTCTTAGAATTACTAGAAGCAGAAGATGCCCATGTCATAAAGACACCTACACAGAATATGCAAGCCTTGACTTTAACTGACATGGCGCAGTCTGCCCCCAATCCAAGATTTATCTTTGAGTCAGAGGTGGAAGATGTTTCAGATGGTATATCTGAAGATGTGAACAATTTGGATGCCAAAGGAGATTCAGCTGAAAATGAAATTCCCAGACCTGTGGTTGTCTTTGATGATGAGGAAGTTAATATCGTAAACTTCAATGCAATTATCAAAAATAGCATCTGCATATGGATTCATTAAAGTTCCTAAAAAACAAAACAAAAAGGTGCATGGCTGTATTTAGCACACAACAAAAAAGAAAGCTCTATTTTGTCATGGACTTGACACAGAGAAGAAGAATCTCAGACTTCCTCTTTTAACTACATGTACTTTCATATTATGAAATATCCTTAAAGTGGATTTATATTTTAAAATAAGCGTGCAGTCAGCCTATACAAGATAAGAAATACAGACTTTTAGACATGATCTCTATCTTCATGCACTCGCTGTGATCCAGACTGACGCTTCAGTTTAGACTTGAGGACCAAAAAAAAACAATTAAATGTTTGAGATGCTATTTGTGTAAAAAAAAAAAAGGTTAATTTTAATTTACAAGAATTATTCATGATTGTTTTTATTTTTTTACAAAGTTTCCATTATTTTCATATTTATATATACACAGTTATAACTTGTGCAATGAAAGTTTAAAAAAAACAACATTACTCAGCTTCTTTTTGTTGTAGGAATCATGTGCTCTACCTTCTATGATGTAAGACCTGAAGCTTGTTAGTTTTCTTGATTTGTCTAACAATTACAATTATGTTTATAAAAAAACAAGCAGTAAAAGGAGCAAAACATATAGTGGCAATGTTATGAGTGAAGACGTATTCTCTTGGCTCTCCTAAAGTTGTTCCCGATCACCGAATTGTGCACGATTTGGATAGACTTCAGGATTATAAGTTATACCTTCTTAATCAGGACTTTGTGAGGATTCTTGTCAAGTTATTTGTGCAATTCTTGGTCAATTAGTTAAAAAGTTATTAATTAATTAAGACATATTTCTATCAAATTACCAAATATCGACTGTTTTCTGATTCGTGCTTGAGCGAACTGAGCGAACTCAAACTGTATGTTTGAGATCTAGAATAGGAACAGATCTGGTTACTTATAATACTTGAATCTAGAGCCAAGGCCCTGGCCTAGCAAACTGTGAACTCGCCAATAACGTGCTAAATCAAAACACAACATTCTAAATTATTGCCAAAGATAAACTGAAAAGCATAAAATTAACCAGTGACCAAACGTGCTAGATTCTAGAGTCAATCTGTGAACTCAACAAAGTGCTATAAACTAGAGTCAAGGCCTCAAGACAGAGAAAATAGAAATAGACCTGGTTAATGGTGAAGACATAAACATGAACAGCACAAGGAGTAATAGCAGATCAAACAGCTGTGAGGACCCCAGAAGTACTCTCAGTCCACACCCCAAAGCTTTGGACCCAAAGAAAGCCACAGGACGAGGAAAGCAAATACCTACCACCAGTAGCAGCAGCCAGAAACAAAAGAATGACAGCAAATCGAGATCATCAACGCCCAAATCAGAGCCGAGAGCACACAACTTTAATTTGTTACAAAGTTCAACGCAACATTTTGTTTTGTTTCAATGGACTAAGCTCTCGCGTGTTAATTTTTACTTTTTTACCAATTTCTACGCCAAAATTATTTTAAAATTTGGCCTATGACAACCTTTTTGTTTTTCAAATAGACTCTACTGTTATTTTTATGTTTCAAGCTCTAACTGGGAGACTTTTAATTAGGACAACCCATATGTAGACAGTATTTAGTAACAAACTCTATCGCAAAAAATTTTTTTTGGA